>CABFPE010000404.1:711770-722346 GCA_900660155.1 Hofstenia miamia | reverse complement strand
AATTTCTGGTTAGTTCAAAGCTATTTATTTAAAATTTCAAAAGTACCTGCCGATTTTGAATTTTAAATAATTTGTCTGCCAATATGGCTGTTCCTTCGTAAGCGTAATTTTGCTCAATGTAATTTGTCAAATGTTACTTGATCAGCTAACAAGTTTTTCTTAATTTGAACAATATTGTGGCTTAGTTGCATCTTACAAAATAACTAAGATAATTAACTAAATTTTACAATCAATTCTAATTATTATTAATCATTCAACGTTATTCTTCACTTGCAGCTTAGTTGCTTTGGATGATGCTACACAAAGCAGTGCCACTTTCAATGAAATTGCAGAAGTTTGGTCAAGAATGAAAGCAAATAAGAATCCAGAGAATGAGTGGCTTGTAATTGACATAATGAAGTCCCTCCAATCATTACCACAGATCTGTTGAACACCTGCTCTATGATATCAGCCTTTCCTACTAGACACAATACAGGAAAAACTACAAGGAATGATTATTCTCAGGACCATCTGTTCCAGAAATCTACTCCTGCAGCACTGTCTGACTGCTAGCAAACTTCCTCATGAAAGACTGTAATCTGAGGGTACCAATCAACAAGAATAACTAAGAAAGAATTGCATGGCAATGCACTCACAAGATTGTTATCTGTCCTGCATCTTGGAGCACAAAAAATTGGCTAATACTCTGAAAATCCATACCAGGATCCCCTGAAAAAACCAAGAAGTCCATGGAGAGAATGGAAAAATATCACACACAACTGGTGGGTGTGAGTAGCATCCTCAGGAAAATGTTGCCGATGATTATTTTGAACTGTCTGGGTATTTGTCCATCAGAAGTCAAAGTTTTCTCAGACACATTAAAGAAGTACATGTGAGTGGGGAGAGCAACATCATATAATTGAAAGGAAGCCAGGATCAACTAAAGAATTTTTTAAACTAATCAGATGCTACAACATTCAAAATAAGTTAGAGATCCTCTTCAATGTTGAAGTAATAAACTATCCAGACTGTGTGCATGGAAAGATCATCAAGACCCCTCATCAGATAACTTGGGAAGGACAAATCATTCCTATTACAGTCATTGAACAAAGGAGGAAGAGTTACTAGCCACGTCCACCATACAGCTCTCACCAAAAATCTGCTCACTTATCAAAACTGTCAACCTGGAGAAATTTGCAGGAGCCTCCCCCTGCCCAACTCTGCAGCGGCTATCACTGAAGAGGAGAGAATTCTAACCATCAAACATAAACCAGAGGATCTCATCTCATTAGTGATCTTGTTGCATGGGATAGGATTTTTGAGGATCTCAAAGATAAAGATGTTCTGGGTATGATGAAATGGTGTCTAACCAAAATGTTCACCAAGGAGAAGTTAGTGCTTCTACAATGTCCAGAGTGGCAAATGGCTCTTGACATGGAATTCACTACTGCTTGCATTAACATTAACAAGGCCAAAATCAACAAATTGAAAACATATGGACTGAAAACAATGTTTTATGATTCCATTGGAGAAGCTAAAATAAATTATCCAGTGACAATTGGTACTGCAGTATTAAAGAAGAAAGTAGCATTTGACCTGTTAGAACAAAATATTGAAAAGAACAATTTGCTGTGCATTCCACCACCCCTGATTCTAATGAGTTGGAATGTGAAGAAAGCAAAGAAAAAGGTCTCTGCCCATTTATCTGATAAACTCAACTATGTCAACACTCTAGCAGTGGTTAAACACCAGAGTACAGGGCAGTCAGAGAAAAACTCATTCAGGGCAATAACCCAGAACACATCTTTATTGATGGTAAACTCATGATCAGAGACATCTTCCACAAGGGGGAGCCCATGCATGAACAGCTGCAAAAGGTCAAAGATTGTATCATCTAAGCAAACCCTTTAGTATTCATCATGTTTCAAGCAGCTGGCAATCTAATGTGGATCAATAATGTAGAGACAATCATGAAGTATTATGATCTCACAAAATGGATTGAAATTATTACTATGTTAAATGCTGAAGTTTCAGACATGGAAGAATTGACTCAAAGCCAAGTCAATGAATTTTTCTAAATCTTCATGGACCTATACTACTTGCATGGGATTGGTAAGAGAGGTTTCTGTTGATTTCTACTTGCTAGCAAGGCCTGCACATCAGATATGAATGCTGTGATGATGTTGATGATTGCCCTGAAAGGATTATGACTCTTTGAGTGCTTTTTCAATGTTTTCACAAGAAAGATGAACAATCTGAGGAATAACTGCCCCATTAATCACTCCCTCAAAAATATCAGGTTATTTCATCTCAAGAATGAAGTAGTCACTCAAAGGGAAGTCCTGATGCAGGTACTGAAACATCCCCACTTCATGGAATTCAGTTGGGATGAAGCCTTAACAGCACAGATGGTCAAAGAAACTCAACAGTTATTAGCCAGTCCTGTCATCCACTTATTACCTCAAACATAAATCAATTAAGAGGGGGGCATGTAGAGTCACTTAGGGACACCCCCAGGATTGAAACATTTTATTTGTTAATTAATTTTGATTTCTATATTAATTTCTCTATTTTATTATTCAATGACATAATCTTCCCAATGACGTCTATTTTGAGTGTAGTATTGTGCTAATAATTGTTGTCCCCTCATTTAAATTGCACATGTTTTTACTTGATAAATTTGCGAGGGAATTTGGATTTTGAAAAGTGTAGACAAAGTGCAGGTAATTATTGCTTAGTGTATAATTATGATCAAGCCTGTGCAAAATGCTAATAAATGTTGTTTCACTTGAAATGTTTCATCTTTGATCATTGTTATTAATTAAGTATTTTTTTGTAATGATAAGAAGCTAGTGGCAACAAATAGTTGCTATAACTCTCCCTAAATCACAGATCCAAATTAGGTTATGAATATGGTTATGTATGGGCTTTAAAACTTTGGCTTTCAAATGCAACACATACCTGCATCTAATAAATAACCCTGTGGTTAAATCATGCCTGTTGGCTAGATAATAATTTGTGAAACATATAGGGAAGCACTGCACAAGCAAATTTCTGAACCTTTATCTATGGATATCACTTTGGTCTGATGCCATGGAATTGGTTATCTGGATGCTTGTTTCTTTCTCAAGGAGATCTAAACATTTACTAGTTATGAAGATAGACTACCAATGTTTTTTGCTTACCTGTTAGTTCTGCTAGAATCACTGTGCTCTAGTATATGTTCACCTCAGCAACCTTCTGCCTTGACACTAATTCCTCTGGCATAGTTCTCTCTAGTTGCCACCCAGTAATTCTACAATACATTACTAATCCAAGACATCTATAATGTTTAAGCTTCCATCTACAGTTGGGGAAACTGAATTATGTACACCTATAATTTTGAAGATTTCCTTATCCATGAAACTTATTAAGCATATTTTCACAATGAAAATTTGCTGCAGCATAGCTACTGTAGATAGCTAGTAATTTGCACCATAGCTGCAATATGCAGTGGTTGCTATTTAAAAATTATATATAGGGAGACATTGAAATATGAACAGTTAAGATGATACATATCTATTGTACAAACACACTGCATTTCTAATACATATAAATATTATAGCAAAGTAAACTAGTCAACTCTATCATAATTTCATTAAATATGTTGTGTTAGCTGTGAGCACCTCTTGCAACAATAAATGCTGACATTCTGAGAGCCATGCAATCAATCACAGACTTGATTTGGACGTGAAGTGCAAAGGCTTAAACACACTTGATATCATTTTCCCCAAAGTTGTGCTTGGGAAAACCCCATATTTTCTTAATGGGGTTTCAATCAGGCGAATTGCCTGACCACTGCAGTAGATTAACACCATTTCCATTAAAAAATTACTTTACAACTCTTGCAGTGTGACAGGGAGCACTGTCTTGCATAAATATAGAATCACTGTCATTGAGCAACTCTTGCATTTAAGGGAAAGTGCATGTTTGAACTACTTTTAGCTAATGAGATATGTTCACAGTAGTAATAAATGGGTTCCATTTTGTGGATATTTTTTTTCTCTGACCCTGGTGGGCATTGAAATGATGTAATTGTGTACTTTGGCCGTCTGTGTATCTCTGACGTTATTGGAATATGTTCTGCTTTGTTGGCAAACAATTTTGTTTGCAGTCTATTGTATAAAATGTAACCAATTTTTCTATAAGCAATTTTTGAAAATCCCATGAGATTAGAATTGTTACAATCTATTGTTCTAAATGTAACAATTTTTCTATTCATATTAATCAAAAATACATGACGATTAACAATTAAATGTACAACAAAACAAATGACGTTTTGTTTATGATGAAACATATATACAAACTGTAATCACAATGTATTTACAAAAACAGCAGTAGTCCATCCATATGAAGAAATTATTACACACCTTGAGTGACGTCATCTCCGCTCTCACTCAGACTTATATAAATTTATGTCCCTATCGTAATACATGCATACTTTTACAAATTTGTGCTTATGAGTAAAACGTTTGCATTATTTTTATTTCCATACCATTGGGGTTATTCTCCAATTCAAGTTACACATGATAAAGTTTTCAAAATTGAAACAAATCTTATATTGAGCCGTCCTAATGCAATTGAAATCATAGTACATTTTCAATATAAATTTATAAAATTATCAAATTTTTTTTTGAAATACTAGGATTATGCCATTTTTTGAATCATTTTTTTATTTCCATACCATTGGGGTTATTCTCCCATTCAAGTTACACATGATAATGTTTTCAAACTTGAAACAGATGTTATATTGAGCCGTCCTAATGCAATTGAAACCAATCAAACCTATTCCAAATAGAATTTACTTCAATAAATATTAAACCCGTCAAATTGCCAATGAATTAAATGCGGATGTACAGATTCTGAGCAAATCAAAATTCGTTTGAAATTATATTATACATTTACGATAACGTTGTGTTATGTGGCAGTACGGAGCTATTTCACATAAAAGATACTGACAGCACGGTAGGTTTTCAAATTCTTTGTTATATTATTATCAGTATTATTCCTACTATGAATAATTATTTGTAGTTACATTTGTAAATTTTGTTGTAGCCTGCACTTTTATAATAAATCTACATTCCATATTACACAATTAATCAACAACAAATATATATATTAATATATACATATATTATATATATATATATATATATATATATAATATATTGCAGTTAATAATATGAAATGCTGAAGCTTCTTTATGCAGTTTTATAAATTTTATTCTTTTTGTTTTTAATACATTGATTCAACTCAGAGATGGAACTGGCTAGCGGCCAGCCGCGTTTAAATTTCATGAAAGGTAAAATTGCCGGCCGTTTACTTTGCATTACCATGTGAAATTTTCTAGATTAAAACATCTTATATATTTATATACATATATATACACACACAATATACTGCATAGATTAAATATACAATGCAAATAAAATTTACCTGCCAAAACCGGCGGGCCGGTATAGCTGATCCCGGCCAACTACCGGCCTGGCCCCAATATTTCCGGTCGGTTTCAACTCTGATTCAATTTCGTTTATTTTAATGAACTATCTTACATTTTAGATTTTATATTCTATTAATAAAATTTTCTTTATGATAAATACATCTATTAATATTATCAGCTACTTATACAAAAAAGTGTTTTGTTAAAATGTGCAGTAAATTGGAATAACTTATTTTTCGAAGTTTATTCGGGATTCAATCTTGAGGGTTTTTTATTGTAAATTTCGAGATTTTTTTGGAATTCAAAGTTTGAAGAACAGCTAAAAATGTTTTACCAATTTATTGAATTATTTTATTATCTGAAATGTCATATGCAGTTTATATATCAATACATTTAGTGTGTTGAAGAAGTTCAAACATTCCCAGACAGAAAATATGAAGGTGATCAATAAAAAACATTAAATGAAGCATGTAAATATTTAATGCATTACTAATTATAATTAACCGCTATGGAATAGTTAGCGATAATTTATAATAGACTTGTTAACGAGCCGAGCTTGAGCACAACATTTGATATACAACGAGCCCAAAACGAGCCTATTTTAGCAAGTTTATATTTCTGCTTGTTAATTTGATTATGGAGATTTTTCTTATTTTTTGCAGTCAGTATGTCTTTCCTATAATCTTATTTAAGAAATGTTTATTAAATATTAGGAAAGGCTATGTAAAAAATTCTTTGAGCACAATATTTTTAAAAAAATACAGAGCTAAACGAGCCTCATTCAAAGATTTAATGTGGCGAGCCGAGCCGAACTTACAAAAATTTAAACGAGCCGAGATTGGAAATGGGTCGTTGACAAGTCTGTTTCTAAATTAGTAAGATAAAGAATAAGGGAGCCAGAATTACGAATTTCAATCTGGACCAATTTTTATATGCATTGGTATAACAATTAGCGTAAGATTTATGCATGGTAATTTTTAAAAGAATAATTACCGGGTTAACATAATACTAGTAGAGACCCCCGGTTATCTGTTGAATCGCTCAAATACAGTGACCTGATTGACCCAGTGACCCCGTTGCCCACTGATTCTTAGGTCATTTTGATGCAGATCATAACAAGCACTTGTTCAAGTGACATTTGGTCCATTCATTGAATTTTGAAAAACTGCAGATTTGAACCATTTTGTAGTCTTTAAGTACAGTAAAACTTAAATCACCATTATATCAAAACTACAGGTGCTAGGCATTTCCTAGACGCAACTTATTATTACTAGTTTATTCCTTTTCCTATATCTCAATTTCTTGTTAAAAATTTTTGCTCAGTGTCAAAAAATTTTTTATTCGCCTTGACCAAATTTTATGTAGTGACCAGTGTCCTATTCCTTAATTTTGTACCTCGTTGTGAGTATGACACCGACTGTAGATATAACTTTAAACGAAAAGTTCTACATTTAAAACGTATTAATTTTGTGCTGGTAAATTTGTAGTTATATATACAGTATTGTTAACATCAGTTCTATTTGTATATATAAGCCTCAAACGTGTGCAGAAATAGCTGTGGCTACACAAATATCTTCAGCATTTAGTAAATTGATTCTCCAAAAAGGTTGAAAATAATTCTCTTTAAATGTTCTTGATAAAGGTCAATATTTAGGAACATCAAAAGACGATTGTTGCCAAAATGTCAGACGGCTTTTCACCAATTATTAGTCAGACTTCAACATGAGGTCGTCGACCCCAATCAAAGCAGCTTTGCGTGATCGAACTTTTACAGTGAATAGAACAATTGTAAAAGGGCGGGAACTTGGTTGAATAGAGCGCCTCTTTCTCTGAAATATTGTCTGAAGCAAGTATTTAAGTGGTGATTACAAATATAAATCTTATTCAGGAAAACTTTTAGTAATACATTTATATTCTTTTCACTTACACAAATGACAACAAAATTATGATGAAAAATTAATTTTAAATGCGTGTATAATTTGTAATTTGTTTTTTAGAAATTACCAATTACTCTAAGAATTTCTTAATTTTCAGAAGATTTGCAATGTCTTGAAAGACTGAAGTTGAATTGACCTCTGTATTACAGGTATACTTCTTAGAATTGATTTAAATGGTTAAGTACGCTGTATATTTCAAAGATAGTGCATTAGCTTTATTATACTTAACTGCAAATTTTAATCCTACGATTTAGTACGTCAACATTAAAATTATCTGTATTGCAAATACGACGTTCTTTAAAGAGAAAATTATTTATTTATTTATCTCTATATTTGTGTCAAAAATTGTTAGTGGGGTACATGATGGTAACCCACTTGATAATAAACATTCTATATTTTGTACAATTTTTATTTATTTTAAAAGATTTCAAATTATTTCAATAGATTTTAAAATAGTTTGGAATAGTAAAGAATACACTGAAAAGATATTTTTTATTAATTGTATCGCACTGACATTAAATGTTTTCTCAGTTTTGAAATAAAAATTTGAAAATTTATAAATTTGTTATGCTATTGGAACAATATATAAAATTTGCCCCTCAACGTTTGTTTGAGTATATTTCTAATTTTTACAACATTTTTGTTATTGGGGAATAAAATTATTACTCCTCATATTGAAAACAATATTTTTATACAAATGGATTTCATGCTCATGTAGTTGAAGTAATGTTGTTATGTATTGATTGAAAAGAAAATCATGGTCATTCCTTACCGATAGTTTTCATTTCCAAAATAGCATGATAATAATTGTAGAGGCATTGCCATTTTTGCCCACAATATGCCTGCAAAACTCATTGTCTGTTAATCGTACTAATATAATGCAAAATAAATTATATAATCTTGGATTCTTTGTTATATGCACAAATCATTTTGGGGTACAAACAGTGGTGTAGTTAACGGGGTATGGGATTCTGCGATCTATATACCCTTTCTCATCAAACGTGGACAAAATTTCCGCATTTTCATATAATGCTTAGATCGTTTTTTGCATTTTTTGAACAATTGAGGGCACTTAGAATAATTTTAGTTGTTTTAGAAAATTTCATCGTTAATTTGGAACGTCAATAACTAGTGGACAAGGTCACACAAAATGTGAATTGTGGTAAAACATGATCTCGGTGTTATTCTTATTCAATAAAGGGTTTTAATTTTATATATCCTAGAATACCTCATGTGCTCATTTAATGTTGAAATTCTACTTTGTATCATTTTTAAGGCAAACAGGGTTTTTTTTAAATTGAGATGTCTCAAAATTTAAGCGTATAATTTTTAAGATCCCAATGCCATTTTTTGTTGCAGCAATGTTGAATTTTGATATAATTTGTAAAGAATACATTACATGCTGAATTTGTAGCTAAAGTTCAAACAAATTTAATTAGTATTTAACAACAGATAATGAAGGAAAATATCTACCTATTTACCACTTATATTTGGTGCTAAATTATATGAAAACCAAGAAATTATATTAACCTATGCCAATTTATAACTAATTTTAATAGCACTTATTCAAAGGAATTTAAGAATAATTTCAGCACGAACTTGGAATAGTTTGAAAATTTCTAAAACTCCATTTAACTTTATAGTCTTTTATCTTCAAAAAATTGAAATACTAAATTTAAATTGGCCAAAATTATGAGCAAATTGCTAAAGAATATATAGTACATTGCTAAAGCAATTGAATGAAATTACTAATTTGAAAACTGCTTGTCATGTAATGTAATGGATTATCCATTCTAGCAGTTTTGATTTAGTAGTTATTTTTTGGAGATACATATTGTCTTGCGTGTATTTATTTGCTGTAATTGTTATAAACGTCGGTGCAAAGCAGTTAAGTTTACAAACTAAAATATTTATAATAGTATTAAAACGTTTTCACATAATGTATTTGAGTTATAAATAATTTTGCAAATTCAACGTTCCTGCAACATTGCTATGACGGTCATTAACACGTCCATGCAACAAGTTCATTTCAAATTCAACGTTCTAGCAACTTCCGTGGAACTAAATCAGTATTAGTGAAACGTTACGGCAACCAAAAATGTTTACTGGGATGTCAATAATTGTAAAAAATATTCCTGCTATTGTGATAAATGGCTGTGAGTTCCATATATTCGATCTGGTGAAAAGAGGAAAGTTATACACAGGCTGAATTTTGAATCATCAAACCTTCCTATTTCAAATAATTTCTAAATATATAAATCAGTACGTAATGATTCATGTTATATGACTTTTGATGCAGTAGCTTGTTTTAATTTTTTGTAAATGCAATACTAATTTATATATAATAAATTATTCAAATTTTTAAAGTATGACATTATTTTCTAACAGAACATTTAATTATCAAATTATAATTTTTTACGGGTAATACAGATAAAAAATTGTATATAATAAAATAATTATGACATTCACTGCAATTTGAATGTATCAAGCTTTACCAATAATTACATTAATATCAGTCCTGCTTTCAAAGAAATTTATTCAATAAATGTTTATTTTGTAATTCATAATTGGTACGGGGTCAAATATATGTATACAAAACGCTTATCTCAATAGAGTTACGTTGATTATTATATAGACATGTGATTCATTGAATTTAAAATTTTTTGAATTTTACAAATGCTTACTTAATTAGTGTGGGGCTTTAAATGAGTTGGGTTGAGTTGGGTCAATGTTTCACTATAATGTTGGTAATGATATTGTCATTAGAGAAACTTGCATGCACTTCTTCTAGAAAGTTATATAGTGTTTGTGTTAATTTTTTAGATTTATTATAATGTCCGTTTTTATGAATTACTTTTTATTAAAAATGAGGAACATGGGTATATACAAACTATCATAATATTCAGGGATAGGATTATTATGTTTTTACAATTAAACATGTGTTTAACATATTTCTGCACAATTCAAGTTTCTGACATAATTCTAAATATATATTGGTATATTTCTTATAAAAAAGAGTCCAATGCGGCTATTTCTGAGAATTAACAATGTTTGCTATGGAGATGTTCTCACAAGAACTATCGATTGCAGCTCATCTACTTGGGTCAGTTCAAAGCGATTACACCACTGATTCAATTACCATTATCAGAATCGACAAATTTAAGTAAAAATTTCTTGAATC
>CABFPE010000404.1:662276-672942 GCA_900660155.1 Hofstenia miamia | reverse complement strand
ATTTGCTTATTTAAATAAATTCTGTTCGAACAACTTCCTAACCTACATTTATAATTTACTACATGTACAGTCACTTTATCAGTCAATTATGGGTCATTAATTTGGATCTAAAATAGTATTAAGATAAATCCTAAGGTTCAGTAATCCAACCATATGCTGATAGTTAATTATCTAATACATGTAGAAGTGAAATGCTAGTCAGCTAATTGAGAGAAAACCCCTACACCTAACCTATGTGCACTTTCATGATCTGGCACAGAGAACCTAGAATCGTTCCCTGTGATGTATCCAGACCACTACTAAACACTGCTTGATTACCTCGACATCATATTAAATAATCAAACCATTAATGAGAAAACAAAATAAGAATTCTAAGTAAAATTCTTTATCAACTTCTTACAGTGTTTTAATCTATTTATAGTATTTCCAAAAGAAGTACCTGTCAATTCAAACTTAAACTTTCTGCCAAGATGGTGGCTAAAAATAATGTAAGTGTCATTTAGTCAAAAGTATTTTTATTAACAGACACAAATATCTCTTTTTTGACACATGTTGTTTCTTAGTTGCATTTTACAAATAAATCTGAAATAATAACAATTGATTTAATTACAATATTTTTAATCAACTTCTTTTTGATCTTAATCTCTTCTTGTGACGTTTGCAGCTTATTTCTGATTTCATTTGGATGATGCTACAATAGGCTTCTGCAAATATATTCATTTTGATTAATTTGATGTTGGATATCTTGTCCAGTGTGTAATGTATGGGAGTTATTTTGATATGCATTTAATTTTTTAGGATAGTTCAATCTAATAGGAGGTTGTTTTTTCATTCATCATCTGTTGTAGTTTTTCTTGTATTCTTTGTGATAAAAGTATTGCAGAGTTGGTTATTAGCTTTTCCTCTTCTTCTGGTGAGATGGTTGATCTTGGATGTAGGTTTATTGTGCATATTGGTTTGAACTCACCATGAATATTGGTAGTTTCTTGGTTTATATTAATGATGATGCATGACATTTCTGGATACAAACTTTGAAGATATTAAAATAGATCAAGGTTCTTCTTTTTTATGTTGCAGTTCCTGTATAATTGTAGACAGGATTGCATGCTGTGAGGGATCCTTTTGATAAGTATATCTGTATTTAGTGGTGAGGTGATTTCATTGGTTTTATAGTAGTGTAATTCTGCTGTGGTGCCCTACATGCATTTCTGTGTATGTGGGTGAAAGACATCAATATTGATTTTGTGAACTCCCAGGTTATTTTGTATTATGATTGATGAGGTCTTTCCTACGGGTTTTCTTTGCTTATCACCTGCAGTAAATGTTTCTTGTATGAGTTGCTGGCTTGGGGAAACTCTTTTAGAGAGATGTTAGTACTTAATATAATGCAGTAGCCAGTTTTTTAATTTTCATGTGATAGGAGCAATAGCAATCTCATATGCTTTTTTTCTGAGCCAATTGTAGTCTTTTGCTTTTTGTTTTTAGGATATGAAGAGAGTATTTTTCCGTGAGGAATATTGATAATATCTGGATGGCTGATGTGGTGTTTACTTCCAGCATCTGCTTGTTAGAGAATAACTCATATCTAAAGTCTTTTTTGTAACTGTAGAGTATGGATTTGCTCATATTGTCCAGTAATTTTTCTATTGTTGTATGATAAGTTTTTGATGGCTACTTGATGTCTGTGGATGTCCATTGCTTTTGATTGTGTTGTGTGGCCTTCCACAGTGACCATCTTTTTTTGATATCATCAATATTCCATTGTTTTTGTTGGAATACAAACCACACTTTGATGTTGGTGATGGAGTCCTGAGATTTGTTGGGATCAATTATATCATATGTTTGAGACTGGAACATGATGTTGATCACAATGTGTTGTTTGGTTTTTAAGAGATATTGTGGCATGAATCTATGAAGTAGTATATAAATGAAGATGAACCTTGTTATAGAATGGTCATTTTCTATAGCCACTAGTGCTAGTGTGGTTTTTCATATAATGTAGAAGTTCTTGAGGCCGGATTCCAAGTCAATTATGTTATCTGGGATGGGCGACTTTGTTTCCATGTATATGAAATTGACATTTATTCTGAATGAATGAGCTTTGACTAGCACTAGGTTGATTCTTTGGAGTATTTTTACATCAGATCTGTTGTTTGTTTTCAAAATGAATACTAAGTTTAGTGATAACCAGTTGATATTGATGTAATAAATGCTCTTGCACATGTTGTGAATTTTGATGAGTTTTAGTAATTTCTTTAACTGAAAGTTGTCATCAAAAGCAATGCGTATTGTGGTGCAGAAGTATTCTCAGCTTAGTTGTTCCATCATATATGAAAGATAGAAGATAATTGGGTTTATTCTTGGCTGCTTGTCAGCATCTATGGTGATGGGTTGCAGTTCACTTGACATGTGATTTTCACTGATTGTCAGAACATTGGAGATTATCTCTCTAGTTGCTTTGGAGAGGTTGTTGTGTTTAATATATCTACTCCTGTGTTTCACTATGAATTAAGGAGGTAGTAGTTCTCCATTGACTCTTGATTTTTTTGTAGCATTCTTCTTGTCTGCTGCTCATGGTAGATAATGTATCTGTAGAGAATGGTTGCAGAATGCAATGTTTAATTGGTATTTGAGATTTCATAGATAATGTGCCCACACTTTTCCATGTTGGTTGAGATGATTAACAGGCTTGTTGTTTGTCATTGGTAGCTTAGAATTACCTACAACTAGAGACGTCCAAGGTAGAATTGAGTACACTGGAGGTGCCTGAGAACAACTAACAAGCAGATACAGATGTACTCTCCAAGTGCAGATTAGCTTTTGTATACTGACTTCCTTGGGCTGAGCAATGCAGCTTTTCATTTCATTAAGAGTAATATCTAAAGGCAAACAAGTGATGTTAGTAGACCATTCTTTACAATTAATATTAGATTTAGCATTACATTTAGGTAGAATGAGTGATCAGATTGGTAAATAAATTTGTATTTGTCATCAAAAGATTCTTCTTTGAAGACAGAACAACCTGGTGTAAGATAGTATTTGGTATTCTTGTTTTTTACTAATTAAAATATATTTAGGTTTTAAATTCTTGTGTGTTCAATGTTTCTAGGAAGATGCTTAATATTTTGAAAGTGAGTTACTTTGCCATTTTCCAGTTCATAGTTGATAAGATGTAGAACTTTTCTAATAGTGTGTGCACCATCCCAATCCAATGCCAATTTGTGAACCTGTTTCTCATCAGTGACAGCCCCAGGAGTGTATATGTATACTTTGTTGCCTATAGAGTGTGGTTCAACATAGATGTTTTTATTAAAATATTGTTGTTGGCATATTGAGCTTTTTTCAGTGTTGGCACACATAGATTCGTGAGTAAGGATCCTTTTTCTAATTAATTTGTTCATGTAGATATTGTCAAGGGTGTTGCAGTATCCTTTGAATAACATTGATACTGGTGCTGGCATCTCATGACTGTGCATCCATTTGAAAGTTGATACTTTTGTTGTGGTGTGCATGGAGGTGTTGTAAAAATATTCCACCATTGGTGTGATTTCTCTCCAGTTCTTTCCTCCTATGTGTGCAGAGATTGTTCACATGAGTTTTAGAAGGGTTTGATTTACACATTCAACTGCTCAGTTGGCCTGTGGGTGATTTACTGTAGTATGTGTTTGCCATATTTCAAGTTTTCTGGCAAGCATCTGGAATAGTTGACTTTTGAATTGTTTCCCCTTGTCAGTGATTAACTGTTGCATATGACTGAAGGCACATATCCAGTTGTTGGTGATAGCATCTGTGGTTGTTGGTGCTTTCATATTTCAGAGAGGTACCATCTTTCAGTATTTTGTAAAGTGGTTCAAAAGAACTAACATATAGGTGTACCCTTCATCATCTTTAGATAGATGCTCTAATCAGCATTAATGTTATGATTTGTATAATTAGCAGTGATCTTTTCTATTTCAGTTCATTGACCAGGGAACAGTTCTTATTGAGTAGTATGCATGACTGAAATTTGTTAATGGCATCTTCTATTCTCTTTCTTAGGTAGGTGGTAACAAAATTTTCATGAACCATTAGTTCAGGTTGATATACACCTTTGTGTCCCTGTTTATGAATTTTTTCACAACATCCCACTTGTAATATTCAGGTAAGGTGATAAGATTTATTGTAGTTGAACTGGCATATAGAACTCCACTATCTGTAATTTTCCACTTGTGTTTGTGGTAGTATCTGGTGGCCATTCTGTCCATGATGTAGGTTGGATTTAATTTTCTTCATCACATTTTATAAATGGTCCAATCAAAATAGGTTTTCTTCTTTCATACATTGGAGATGTGTACCATTTTTTCTGCCAAATTGAGCATAAACATATGGTAGAAGTTTAGAAATCCTAGAAAGTGTTGCACATCTTTTTTGTTGTGTGGGGGTTGAATTTCATCTATTAACTGCTTGGCATTGTTTTTTATTGTGATGTTTAATGCAGTGATATTACATCCTAGGAAACTAACTTTAGATTTTGCTTTGTACATTTCTTGGAATTTATGCACAACCCAGATTATATAGCAGTTGTAATATCCTGTTAAGCTGATCCATATGCTCTTGTATGTTTTGTGATCCAATGATGATGTCATTGATGTAAGCATTTTAGGCATTTTAAAAAGGATTAATCAGTGGGTTTTTCTTTGCTTGCTTTGTAAAGTGCTTTGACAAAAGGGTGATGTTGTTGGTTTTGCTGCAGGTGTGACACATTGATGGATGATTCTCTCATTATTTTCTATTGTAATTTGGATGTTGACAGCTTTGTTGATGAGTGTTTGAATGTTATTATCAATGTTGCATTTGTTTTTGAATTTGTTTTTCATTGATGGAGGTAATCCAGCATGCACATAGGAGTATAGATCCTGTTTGTAGTAGTGTTCCTCTTCTATTGATAGTTGTAACACAGTCTCTCTAATTTTGTATATATACCTTATCATCATTTTTCTCGAGTTTGCATCCATATAATTGTATTCTGTATTGCTTTCTGGTGCATTCATTATCAAATTGATTATTCATGGCATCTAATAATTTATCATAATTGGCTTTTTCTGAAGCATTAAGATTAAGGTATACTTGTAGTGCCCAGTTGTTTCAAAGAGTGCTAACTGTGTTGCTCTATTCTGTTTGGTTCCATTTTGCTGGACAAGGTATATCTTGAATAGTACTACCCATTCACAAAATGTTTGAACTATTATATCAAATTTGTCAGTGAAGTGCTGCAGCATTTTCACAAGCTTGATGTCAGCTCTGAATGGCTCATCTGGTAGCATTGAAACTCTCTTTTTAGATTTGGTATCAAATATCTTGTGAGGAGTAATTTTTATTGGAGAGGGTAATAGTGATATCATGTGTCTAAAAGACAATGGACCTGGCAGTGGTGATGGAGGTATAGCTGCATGATTCACTTCTGGATATTGCATTCTGCTTTGAACTTGCTGATGTGCAATAAGGTTAGTTACAGGTTTCATTAATTCCGTTATAGTTTCCAAAATATTAGTTCTAAACCCATTTAGATTGTCTGTGATAGATGCTTCAAAGACTGAAAGTTGTTCTTGGGACACAAAGTTAGTGTCTGCCTGATTGGGGATTGTGGCAGTTAATTGCTCTGCACTAATTGGATTTGGCTTTCCATGGCATTCATCCTTTCGTTTTGTTGCAACGCAAGATTAATAAGTTAACCTTTATTTAGGTTTTTCAATTTCATTTTAGTGTAACCAGGAATATATTTTTCAATCGTATCAAGTTTAAGAGATAGGTGTACAAAAGTAATATGTCCATAAGTTCAAGGGTAGAAAGCTGTACATAACTCGACTTTCAAAGGATATAGTTTAGGTTTTTTCTAACAAAATTTTGATGAGGATTTGCAAAAACTAATGAATAACTTATGATTTCAATTAGGTGTCAAAGTTTTCATTAAGAATAACTCTGAGAAAAGATTTAAATCAGTTTCGTTGATCAGTTTTTTAAACATTCGAAGGTCACGATCTAGTATCATTAAGGTTGACATAACCATAGCATAAACCATGTTATAGTATTCCATGAGCTTAGCATCTAATATTGCATAAACATGAAAATAATATTCACCATAAGCATGAATACAATTAGCTAGAGAAAATAATGTTCACACTTTCAGTGAAGCAATGTAATAAATATCAGTAATCAAGAATACATAGTGAAACCACAAAACTGCGTGAGATGGAGAAATTAGGAACTACTTGGCAATTACAGCCAGAGTAAAAGAAGCAATCTGTAATCAAAACTTAGTTAAAAAATTCAAACTGCATTAGCTAATTCTTGGAAAGCAATGGTGTTGTACAGTGGGGATAGAAGCATGACAACACCTAAATAATAGAGCCCTATATATAACAAAAAATAATTAATAACAAGCAACAACACCTAATAATGCCAGAACTAAACAATGTTTAAATGTGACGCCAATCAGCATGATATCTATTCAAAAACGGGAGACAATGGAATAATGGTGATAGACGCCTAGCAGTGACTGAGGATTCAAGACAGATATAAGACAAATGAATGATGTTTTATTGCTGACAATGCCACATGCCCACCCAATGCTGCACTTGATGGCATGATGTATACATGGTCTTTAATGTTCTACAAATATATTATCGGAAAGATTTTTCACTTATGAATAATGATATTTAAAATTTACATGACATTACGAATTAAAAAAAGCAGGCACTAGAGGGACTCAAACTACCGATCTCCTGTTTACGAGACAGGCGCTTTACCACTAAGCTACAGCGCCTAGAATTTGAAAATTGCACAATGATATTTCCGTCTAAAACAAAATTATATTATTTAAATATGCCAAACTTTTAAAATTTTACAGAACATTCAAGGCTGATATAGCGAAATTAGATTTTCTGAATACATGACATCAATAATCACGAGTTTCATTGTTGGTAATATTTAGATAAATTTTGATAATGTATATATATATATATATATATATATATATATATATATATATATATATATATATTTAAATACTCTGCAAAAATATTATTTAAAGTGCATTATTTTTAGATTTTATTATTTATTGTTTAAGTTTTACAAAGATATTATCCGAAGTATTTTTCAATTATGAATAGTGATATTTTAAATTTATATGACAATCAGGAATTAAAAAATGCAGGCACTGGCGGACTCGAACCACCGTTCCTTTTTGACAAGACAAGAGCTTTACCACTAAGCTACAGCGCCATGAATTTAAAAATTGCACATTGAAATTTGTTGCTAATGCAAAAATGAAAAACTAAAATATGCCAAACTTTTAAATTTTACAGAACACTCAAGGCTGGTATAACGAAATTAGATTTTCTCAATATATTACATTAATAATAACGAGTTTCATTGTTGCTTAAAATTCAGTTCGATTTTGAAAATGTATATATATATAATGTATATATATATATATATTTTGAAATAATCTGCAAAAATATTATTTAGTGTGCATTATTTTTAGATTTTATTATTTATTGTTTAAGTTGCTACAAAGATATTATCCGAAAAGGTTTTCAATTATGAATAGTGATATTTTAAATTTACATGACAATCAGGAATTAAAAATTCAGGCACTGGGTGGACTCGTAGCACCGATCTCCTGTTTACATGATATCTATAATCACGATTGTCATTGTTGCTTAATATTCAGATAGATTTTGACAATGTATACATATATTTTTTTTGAAATACTCTTTAAAATATTATTTAGTGTGCATTAATTTTAGATTTTATTATTTATTGCTTAAGTTGCTACAAATTTATTATCCGAAATATTTTTCAATTATAAATATTGATATTTTAAATTTACATGACTATAAGGAATTTAAAAATCAGGTAATAGGCGGATTAGAACGAAAGATCTCCTGTTTAGGAGACAGGCGCTTTACCACTGAGCTACAGCGCATCGAATTTCAAAATTGCACATTGACTTTTGTTGCTAAGACAAAATTATATTATTTAAATATGCCAAACTTTTAACATTTTACCGAACATTCTAGGATGATATAGCGAAATTAGATTTTTAAATACATGACATCTATATTAACGAGTGTCATTGTTGCTTAATATTCAGATAGATTTTAACAAATGTATATTTATACATTTTTTTTTCAAATACACTAAAAAATGTTATTTATTATGCATTATATTTAGACCTTATTATTTATTGTTTACGTTGATTTAAATATATTATACGAAAGATTTTTCAATTATGAATAGTGCTATTTTAAATTTATATGACAATCAGGAATTAAAAAATCAGACACTGGGCGGAATCGAACAAACTATCTATTGTTTACGAGACAGACGCTTTACCACTAAGCTACAGCGTCTCGAATATCAAAATTGCACATTGATTTTTGTTGCTAAGACAAAATTATATTATTTAAATATGCCAAACTTTTAAAATTTTGCAGAACATTCAAGCCTGAAATAGCGAAATTTTACTTTCTCAATACATGACATTAATAATCACGAGTTTCAATGTTGCTTAGTATTCAGCTAGATTTTGACAATTTATATATATAAATATTTATTTTTAAATACTATTAAAAATTTTAATTTATTGTGCATTATATTTAGATTCTTTTATTCATTGTTTAAGTTGCTACAAAGATATTATCCGAAAGATTTTTCAATTTTGAATATTGATATTTCTAATTTACATGACAATCGGGAATTAAAAATAACTGCACTGGGAGGACTCAAACCATCGATTTCCTGTTTACGTGACAAGCACTTTACCATTAACCTACAGCGCCTCGATTTTCGAAATTGCACATTGACACTTGTTGCTAAGACAAAAATTAATTATTTAAATATTCCAAAGTTTGAAAATTTTTCAGAACATTTAACCTGAAATAGCGAAATTTGATTTTCTGAATACATGACATTAATAATCACGAGTTTCTTTGTTGTTGATATTCAGATAGATTTTGACAATGTATATATATATATTTTTTTTGAATACTATGAAAAATTAGTATTTGTTGTGAATTATATTTAGAATTTGTTACTTCTTGTTTACGTTTCTACAAACATATTATCAGAAATATTTTTCAATTATGAATATTTATATTTTAAATTTACATGACAATCGGAATTAAAAATACAGGCACTGAGGGGATTCTAACCACCTATCTACTGTTTACGAGAATAGCGCTTTACCACTAAGCTACAGCGCCACAAATTTCAATTTTGCAAATTGACACTTGTTGCTTAAACAAAAATGTATTATTTAAATATGCCAAACTTTTAAAATTTTACAGAACATTGAAGGCTCATATAGCGAAATTTGAATTTCTGAATACAGGACATCAATAATCACGAGTTTCATTGTTGCTTAATATTCAGATAGATTTTGACAATGTATATATATACATATTTTTTTTTGAAATACACAGCAAAAATATTATTTACTGTGCTTTATGTTTAGATTTTATTTTTTATTTTTTAAGTTCCTCAAAGATATTGTCCGAAATATTTTTCAATTATGAATTTGAATTTACATGACAATAAGGAATTAAAAAATCAGGCACTGGGAGGACGCGAAACACCGATCTTCTTTTTACGAGACAGGCGCTTTCCCTCTAAGCGCCAGCGCCACGAATTTTTGAATTGCACATTGACACTTGTTGCTAAGACAAAATTATATTATTTAAATATGCCAAACTTTTAAAATTTTGCAGAACATTGAAGGCTCATATAGCGAAATTAGATTTTCTTAATACATGACCTAAATAATCACGAGTTTCATTGTTGGTGATAATCAGATAGATTTTGACATTGTATATATATTTTTGAAAAACTATGAATAATTTTTATTTATTGTGCATTATTTTTAGATTTTATTATTTATTATTTAAGTTGCTACAAAGATATTATCCGAAAGATTTTTCAATTATGAATATTGATATTTTAAATTTACATGACAATAAAGAATTAAAAAAATAGGCACTGGGCGGACTCGAACCACCGATCTCCTGTTTACGAGACAGGCGCTTTACCACTAAGCTACAGCGCCTCGAATTTCGAAATTGCACTTTGACATTTGTTGCTAAGACAAAAATTTATTATTTAAATATGCGAAACTTTTAAAATTTTACAGAACATTCAAGCCTGAAATAACGAAATTAGATTTTCTGAATACATGACATCAATAATTACGAGTTTTATTGTTGCTTAATATTCAGATAGATTTTGATAATGTATATATATATATTTTTTTTTGAAATACTCTGCAAAAATATTATTTAGTGTGCATTATTTTTAGATTTTATTATTTATTTTATTATTTTCAATTATGAATATTGATATTTGAAATTTACATGACAATAATGAATTAAAAATCAGGCATTGGGCGAAAACGAACCACCGTTCGCCTGTTTACGAGACAGGCGCTTTACTACTAAGCTACAGCGCCTCAATTTTGAAATTGCTCACTGACATTTGTTGCTAAGACAAAAATTTATTATTTAAATATTCGAAACTTTTAAAATTTTACAGAACATTCAAGCCTGAAATAGCGAAATTAGATTTTCTGAATACATGACATCAATAATTACGAGTTTTATTGTTGCTTAATATTCCGATAGATTTTGACAAT
>CABFPE010000404.1:639374-655415 GCA_900660155.1 Hofstenia miamia | reverse complement strand
AAAGCAAATTAACGTCATTGGTGATGAGGAAGCATACTATGATGCAGAGGACGTACTACAAATGGAAGACAACATGGACAAAGCAGCACCAACTGATGAGGAGTTGGAAAACTAAGTAGAGCGCCGACTCATAACAACCGTGCAGCGATAATGATCCTAACAAACCTCGACATGATGAATACNCAATAAAAGTAAAAGAAGAGGAGATGGAAATCAAAGAGGAACATGAAAAACAGAGAACAATTACATTTCAATTGCAAGAAGACATTCATCTACAGCCACATCAGTGGAAAATGCACACAATCAAGACAGAAGACAATATCACAGCTGATATAATGCTATATGACAATAAAGGCATCAACACCAAATGAGTTTCAATGCCGTCTAGCATTTGCACTATAAAAAACGGAAAAGGAAGGGTACCAATTCTCAAAGCTACAAACTGGAACATGAATCTGAAAAGATCCCAGATAAGAATATACAGAAAATACATTAGAACCAACATCAGACTCATTTGGAAGGCAATGGAAGACGACAATAGAGCAAGTAATTTGCATGGTCAACTCAAGGACTTGCAAAGGAAAGCAGATAGTACTCCACATGGTCAACTTAAGGGCAAGTGGACGAACACAATTGAAGTTGCAAGTACTCCCAAAAGCTGACTCAAGGGTGTTGGGACGAAAGCAGAAGAGGAAGATACACACAGGATACCCGAGATAAATGATGAGGATTATCAACATCTAGAAGAACAAGATATCATGCAATTAAGAACACTTCTAGAAAAGCATAAATGTATATTCAACTATGGAGAGATAAGTGTTGGTCAGGCAGTAGGCGAAAAACACAAAATTGTCACAACAACAGACAAACCAATCAAATTACCAGTCAGAAGAGTACCCGAGCAGCTAAAGGAAGAATACAATCGGATACTAGAAGAACTAATTGACAATAAAATCATCCGGCTGAGTGAAAGCCCGTACGCAGCACCAACCATGTTTGTAAAGCAGGGAAATAAGTACTGACTATGCATTGATTTCCATAAACTCAATGAGGTGACAAAGAAGGATTCGTACCCCTTACCACGAATAGAAGACATGCTCTACAAAGCCAGTAAACATAAATATTTCACAACTCTAGATTTATGTAAGGCCTACTGGCAAGTGAAAATGGAGGAAGAGGACATAGAGAAGACAGCATTCATAATTCCATACAGGCTGTACCAATGGATATATATGGCGTTTGGACTTTGCAACGCACCAGCAATGTTCCAGAGATACATAACAAAGGTACTTAAGAACAAGACACATTGAATGGAAGAGGGAGTCGACGCCTATATAGATGACATCATAGTCACAAAAGACACAGTCCAAGAACATCTGGAAAAATTGGAAAGGACACTAACGATTTTAGAAAACGCGGGACTCTGAATCAACGGAAATAAGTGCGATATCCTGAAAGAAAAAATAGTGTTCCTTGGAAGGACGATAGAAAAAGGGAGGATATGCATAAAGGACAATGCCAGAGAGATGATCCGGAAGATAGAGAAACCAAATAATAAAAAGGATATACAGAGAATCATGGGATTTTTCAATTACAATGGAACCTTCATTCCAAATATAGCTGGAAAAACAGCAAAGATGACCTGATTGATGAGGAAGGCAATTCCATTTGAATGGACGTGGCAAGAACAAAAGGAACTCGATAACATCAAGGAAGAGCTCGCGAAATTACCTTCCCTCAACACACCTGATTACAACGAGAAATTTATATTAGATTGCGACGCAAGTAAGGTGGCAATTGGAGCAACATTGGGCCAAATAAGAAACGGGAAAGAAGTACCCATTCAGTTCTTCAGCTGCAAAGAGAACTACGGCTCCACTAAAGTAGAAATGCTCGCACTGATTGAAAAAATTTTGACACTTCCTCATAGGAAGGGAGTTTAGAGTATGAACAGATAACAGTGGTCTGGCCTGGTTGAAAGCTATTGGAAATCGCAAGCAAATTGACAACCGCCTATCACCCTCATTCCAATGGAGCAGTAGAGTGACTTAACTGAACATTGACCAAGCTGATTAGGGTGGCAACAACACGAATAGGAGGAAATAAATGAAGAGAGGTTATCAAAATGATAGAATATTATTACAATACCTTGGTATATGCAACAACTGGAGTATCACTGTTCAAAGCCATGTTCAGAAGAGAGGCAACAACCCTGCTCTCAATGCAGTATACCAATTACAGTGGGAAATTGGATAATGCATACATACAACAATTAAGAAATCAGATCACAGGAATTCATGAAATGATGTGTCAAAACATAAAGAAATCAGCAGTGAGACAACAACGCAATTATAATAAAAAAATCTATGGTCATGCACACAGAGTAGGCGATAAGTCCAGAAGTTGAAAACAGTATGGTCCAGCCCCCACACAATAACACAAACACTACCTAACAATGAATACATGCTAGACAACAATAGACTTTTACATTTTCAAAACCTGAAGAGAGCAACAGCAGACATCAAAGAAACGAAGATAGATGACAACGCTGAATTTAGAATATGCCGAATTAATGGCAATGAAATTATATATGATATGTATGATTTAGATAGTGTATATGAAGAAGAATTCGAAGATGAATACACAGTGGAGATCAGAAATGATGACCTAAGCCAAAGAGTACTGCTCCAGAGAGCAGTGAGAAATAAACCTATATATGACCCTGAAACATGGGATATAAATTTATTAACTGCATTTAGGAAATTAGAAGAAAATGATACAATATTATAACTTGATTGCATATTACAAAATGAATAAGATAATTAACTACATTTTACAAACAAATATATGAATATATTGAAGAAGTTTTAAAATTGGACGTCGAATTGAGGGCAGAAGGGACGAGAATGAAGAACCGATGAATAGACGATGTAGAGTGAGACGGCGTCCTAGTAGTCCTCAAGGCCGATTCAAGGGCAGAGAGACCAATGGACAAAAAGCCTCTCCCACCAGGGATCTGCACTGCTGATTCAAGGGCATGCAGAAAACTGGTGCACAGCACAACTTTCCCTCCCAAAGTCCACAACGCTGATTCAAGGGCGGTGAGACACGAGGAGTTCCAGGGGAAGGTGTAAGTGGTGGAAGAACCATGGAGATATGAAAGTGATTCAAGGCTGACGTTATCTCATCTGGAACCACAGCTGGTCAAGTGCTGATAGGAGTAACTGTGAGCTGATTCAAGGGCAAAGCAGTAGAAAATATCAGCACAGATTCACAGCCTTCAGACTGTGGACTGAGCACCAGTAAATTACCATTAGGGATGACTCAGCTACATGCCTCCTCAGAAACAACATCAGAAAGAACGGTTAGATCAAAAGAGAGAGAAAAGCAAATGTCGAAAATCGATGGGGAAACTTTACATCCTTATTTCATGGGAACTTCAAAGATGCATTACAATGCATTTGCAAAACTATCCCCAGAAACAAAGACCCACATACGAAAAGTCGCAAGAGTCGAAGGGAAATTCTTACCAATCGTGCTTGACGCCAACAACAGGCCAAAAGTAAATGTAATTATCAGTTATCCACAAGATATGAATGAAACATTAGTATGAATGAAACATTAGAGTATGGTGGACGTCATATTCAATGACACATTCACACTGGATACAACACAAGCAATAATGGTATACAAAGACAAAATTGTTGAGATACCAGAAATAAACATGGATGCAGAAAACCTCACAATCATACATATATTAAAACAGAAAGAATATACAAAGACATTAGAAAAGAAAGTGGATGACACAACAAGAATGGCAAGAGTACAAAATGTCAGAGTCATAATCATAATGATAACAACACAGGAAGACATTCCCAAGCACTTAGAAGACGCATGCCATTTAGGCAAAAACATTTTCCCATGGGAGAGAACAGCAAAAACCACAACAATTCCAGAGCTAATACGCTTTGACTTACAGATAGATTATTGGGCACAGATCTACCAAATCCTGGTAGACCCATGCATCACAATCTATCTCTACAGGCAGACAAAAACAATAGAGATGACAACCAATATAGAAGGAATCAAAAAGACAAACACATTGTTTATAAAATGCAGCCTTACGCAATGACAAGATCATTTACAACAAATCCAAACAATTTGGAAGAACATGAAGTTGCAACAAAAAGTAGAGGAAGGCTGGCCAGAAATAAAGATTGATGCACCATCATGAAAGTTTCATAAATCAGTAGAAATGGCAATGACAGAAGTAAACAGAGCCTACGAATTGAATACAAAAAAAGATTTTAAACAATTATTATTTGAAGAAAAGAATGCTACAGAAATATGCTATAGAACTATGGCGTGGATATTAGCTATATTTACAACAGAAGACGTGGAAATAAAACTCCCAATCTTGTGACACACTCATCACAAACTAACAAAATCAAAGAAATATGAGATTGAGATATCCCCAATCAACACACAAACGAAGAACTGGCTACTAAAAGGTCACACTGGAAAACTGGAGTCACCAAATCAATCAGAGAAGCCAGTGCAAGCGATGGAAAAAACATTGAGTAGAATAATAATGAAAGAAAATACGTTGGGGAAGATATCAGCAATAAGCATCACAAATAAGACGGGGATATGCCCCAGCGAAATCATGATATTTGACGAGCCAATGAGGAAATATATGTGGGGAGTGACATCCAAGACATGGATGAAGCAACTCCAAAATCAGCCATGGCTCACAATGAAGAAAATTATTAAGAGAAAACTTGCAAGCACTGCTGAAATCCGAAAAACACTAACACAGAAAAACGTGCAGAGAGTACTAGATCACAAAATGAAATGCTATGAATGAGATAGTCTGTGGTGCACATTAACCAAGATCATCTGAAGCGCCAAAATGATGAAAAGAGGAGGCATTACGGAACTGGTAGAAGTCTGTGAAATGGTTACGAAGTCCCAAGCAGAAATGTTAGAGGAGGAGCAACTATTAACATCATCCAGATTACTACTATCCCCCAAAACACAACAAACAATCGATAGGATAAACATTGAGAAATGGGGAGAAATTAGTCCAGCCAAAACAATAGAATGGATAGATACGGACGATGAGCATTTCCTAGTTGAAATTAAAATTACAAAAGAATCAACAGATATAAAAGAAAGAAACTTCCAGAGCATCAGAGAACAACAAACAGTGGCAATGATGAAACTAATGTTCACCAAAGCATTCACACGAACAGAACTGGAAGAGTTATTAAGACCATACAATCAACTGGCTATAGATGTTGAATGCATCACATCAAAAGTGGAAATCAAAGAAGAACTAAGATTAAAGCTAAGCCGAAGGGGACTCACACAAGCATTCTGGGATACAATTCCCAAAGCCAAAATGAATTACCCTGCTACCATAGGTCTAGCCACAGCATCAACGATGGAGGGCTCCTACTGACACATAGAACAAGAAATAGAAACGAAATTCTTAATCTGCACACCGCCAGAAACTGTCGCGATACCAATGGTCCTCCCATGGTGGAGATTACCAAAAGATGTTAAGGTTGTGAAGACATTCCTACACGAGTACAAGTCATACATAAATATGGAAACAAAAGCAAAAGCTATTATAGAAAGAGATGACTATAAGAAATCAAAAGTGATAATGCTGCAGAAAGATAATAAAGAAAGGGTCTACATTGAAAGCACAATAACGCCAGACCAGCTCTACACACATGGAAAACCAATAAACGTGCAACTACAAGATCTCAGAAACGAAATTGAAGAGCTTAACCTGAGAGCTATAATGTTATTCTCTGGAGTAAACAATATAGTTTGGACAGATATATTGGAAAAGAAATACCGCTACTACGATGTTACAAAGAGGGTCGAAATCGTTACAATGATGAGGATAAATAAAAAGGATCCCAACACAATAACAGAAAAAGAGGTAAGAGACAACATCAGTTTCTTTTACAAGGATGTGGCAAATACTCGAAGTTTAAGGAAAGTCTTCATGTTCTTCTATCCTGACAACCAAATCAGAGAAGACCTAGCACACACAAGCAGAGCCAACGCACAAATGACACTCATGATCAGCATTAAGGGAATACAATTATATCAGAAATATTATGACATCTTTTCACAGAAGATGAACAAACTAAGAGAGATAACACCAATAGCGGAAGACGTCATAATGACAGAAAGAGAGGCAGTTTTAAAGATGACAAAGCAAATGGAATTCGAGAAAACAACGTGGTCTGATCAGCAAGCAGAAATGATAATTTGAAAGGCGGACACTCTGGTTCATGTAGAACAAGCTGTGCTAAAAATAACGCAAGGTGAGGGGGGCGTGTAGCATCATCCAAAATAATCAGAAATAAGCTGCAAACGTTGCAGAAGAGATTAAGATCAAAAAGGAGTTGATTAAAAAATATTATAATTATTTCAGATTAATTTGTAAAATGCAACCAAGAATAAAATATGTGTCAAAAAAGAGATATTTGTATCTGTCAATAAAAATACTTTTGACTAAATGATGCTTACATTATTTTATAGCCACCATCTTGGCAGAAGTTTAAATTTGAATTGACAGGTACTTCTTTTGGAATTACTATAAATACATTGAAACTTATTGTAAGAATTTGATAAAGAATTTTACTCAGAATTCTTATTTTTCATCTTATTAACAGTTTGATTATTTAATACGATGTTGAGCTAATCAAGCAGTGTTTAGTAGTGGTCTGGATACATCACAGGGAATGATTCTAGGGTCTCTGTGCCAGATCACAAAATTGCACATAGGTTAGGTGTAGGGGTTTTCTGTTGATTAGCCAACTAGCATTTCACTTCTACATGTATTAGATAATTAATTGTCATCAAACAGTTGGATTACCAAACCCTAGGAATTATCTTAATATTGTTTCAGATCTAAATTAATGACTTATAATTGACCAATAAAGTGACCATACATGTAGTAAATTGTAAATGTAGGTTAGGAAGTTGTTCGAATTAATTATATCTAAATAAGCCAATATATTTCAGTAATTGCTGCATGTAATATTTAATGAACAACTAGTAACAGTTCAGGTTGCAAATAGATATTACACTTTCACACAATAGAGTCTAAGTTGAGTTGTGTCATGTCTTTAGTAAGCACCAAGCTAATGTATGGCACACATAAGCTATCTTGATTGAGCTGAGAAGTGGCACTCAAGCATTGGATGGAATGGTGAAACTGGATGTGGAGATCCGCTTTTGGCAGATGCCCACTAGATGATTGTAATGGAGGTTACTGCATAGCTTCATCACCTAAAAAGTGAGCAGTTAATTCTAGGTTACATAGGTAAACAGAAGAAACTAGTCAAGCAGTAACAACAAGTAAATCCTTACCTGCAATAACACAGCTAACATTATAAAGTAACAGTAGATAAACAGTGACAATGCCTGGTAGAGGATATTACATGGCAACTGTGACAGCCAAGAACAGCAAACCTACAGAAGAAACATTCAGTTAAACCACCCGCAAGATGACAGTATAAGCTATAAGTGAAAGTACGAAAGAAGCGAGTTGTTACATAAACCAACTATCAATGGATGAAAGAGAGATACCCCCAAACCGAACAAATGCACTTCACTGAGATCCTGGAATCACAACCTAGAGATGGGAAAGCCACTATGAACCAGAAGAAAAAATGACAAAAAGCAGAAAAGGAAGTGCGAAAAAGACTGCAACAAAAGCAGTAACTCCCAGAACAATTCAATCATCACTGTACTTTGGCGAGAATTCAGCAACAGACACCACAGACACAGAACTACAATCCCTTAGTTCACCCCCAGAGACAAACCCCATAGACACAAATCCATTGGATATAATGATGATGTTAAAAAAGAGCCAAGAAAATGAGGAAATCCTAAGACAACAAGTAGAACAATTGACTGAGAAAGTCAAAAAGATGGAACAACAAAATGAATTGATACTGAGTGAAATCAGAATCAACATGGAAATGCGGTTAGAAGAACAAAATCAGATATTTCAAAATGAAATTAAAATCCTTACTCACCAACTGTTGGAATCCAACAAAAGGTTTCTAGAAGAAAACCAGCGATGGCAAGAGAAAAATCAGGAACTGGAGAGAACAAATAGAAAACTAATCAAGGACAATGACCTACAGGCATGAGAACTGGAACAACTCAAAGACAAATTGAGACTGCTACAATTAACAGAAGAGGAGAATAGAAACAACATGCAATCTCATGAAATCGAATTCCAAGCCAGAAAGGACAGTGAATTACAGGCGCCACACATGCTAATCCAAAAGGAGGTAGCATTTGAAGAATCAGATGAAGATTCTGACCCTGAAAAACAAAAAATAATAAACGAAATCACGAAAGCAGTGACCACACAACTGCAAGAAGAGGAGATGTGAACAAATCACAAAAAGCCGAAATATGAGAATTTGATTCTACCGCAATTAACAGCCAATGACACAATACCATGTAAAGCAACACTACCCAAATTCAATGGGAAAGTAGATGGCTACAATCCTACATTTGCTGAGTGGCTGCAGATGTTCAAACTGACAATGGCGGAATGGAAAGTGAGCCAACAGGCAGCAGTGCCGAGACTCCCACTATACCTAACCAGAGCAGCATCCCAACACTATCTGCTATTGGATGCAGAGACAAGAAGAGACTATCAATTGCTAATCAGAGATTTCATCAATTACTATGAGAATGAAAGCTTTAAGAATCAATACAGAATCATTTTGAACACAACAAAAATGAAAAAAACTGATTACATCCGAAATTACATGCAACAAGTCGAGTGGCTCCTGATGCTTAGCTTGAGAGTAAACAGTTATTCAAAATATGACTTGTTCTCACACATCTGTAAGGGGATGCCTGAAAGTATCAAGACACAGTTCAAAATTAAATGTGATGTTGATGACAAATTGTAAAGAATTATCAGGAAAGCTGTTGATATACAAGCTACTATTGAAAATAATGCCCAAGTATACGAGAAAGCCGCATGGTACAGAGATGCACCAACATGGAGAAGCAATCTCAAGTTGCGCATCCCCAATAAAACCTACTCCAAAGCAAAACAGGAAAAAATAATAAAAGTAAAGGGAAAGGATGGTAATACAAGGAAAGTAAAAGAGAAAGATGTTAAATGCTATGGTTATGGACAAAAAGGACACAAAAAACCAGATTGCCCAAAACAAATAAACGTCATTGGCGACGAGAAAGCCTACTATGATGAGGAGGATGTATTACAGATGGAAGACAAAATCAATGAAGCAGTACCAACCAATGAGGAGTCGGAAAACTAAGTAGAGCTCTGACTCATAACAACTGTGCAACGATAATGATCCTAATGAATCTCAACATGATGAATACGATAACAATAGCCATTAACAGAGTGATGAAAAAAGTGACAATTGATACCGGAGCAGCAACATCTATAATTACTGATGAATGCGCTATGAAGCTGGGATTCCAATGANACATGATGAATACGATAACAATAGCCATTAACAGAGTGATGAAAAAAGTGACAATCGATACCGGAGCAGCAACATCTATAATTACTGATGAATGCGCTATGAAGCTGGGATTCCAATGAGAAGACATGGAAAATTGTAACAAGAGATTAATTAATGCTTCAGGGGATTACATCCATACAAAAGGAATGATAAACTTAGCACAAATGAGAATTGCAAACACAATGTTCAAACAACCTCTAGTAGTAGTGGATACATATAAAAACGCACTACCATATCAAGTCATATTAGGAAATGACTTTCTGACAAAAAATGGTTGTGTCATTAACTATGTGAACAACATGATAAAAGTAAAAGAAGAGGAGATGGAAATTGAGGAGGAACAGGAAAAGCAGAGAACAGTTACATTTCAATTGCAAGAAGACATCCATCTACAGCTGCATCAGTGTAAAATGCACACAATCGAGATAGAAGACAATATAACTGCCAATATAATGCCATATGACAATAAAGGCATTAATACCAAACGAGTTTCAATGCCATCTAGTGTTTGCGAGATAAAACATGGAAAAGGAAGGATACCAATTCTCAATGCTATGAACTGGAACGTGAATCTGAAAAGATCTCAGATAAAAATATAAGGAAAATACATCAGAACCAACATCAGACTCATCTGGAAGGCAATGGAAGACGATGATGGAGCGAGTAATTTGCACAGTCAATTCAAGGACTTGCAAATGAAAGCGGATAGTACTCTACATGGCTGACTTGAGGGCAAGTGGACAAACACCATCAAACTCACGAGTACTCCCAAAAGCTGACTCAAGGGCATTGGGACAAAAGCAGAAGAGGAAGACACACACAGGATACCTGAAATAAATGATGAGGATTATCAACATCTAGAGAAACGAGACATTATACAACTAAGGACACTCCTAGAGAAACATAAATGTATATTCAACTACAGAGAAATAAGTGTTGGTCAAGCAGTAGGTGAAAAACACAAAATCGTTATGACAACAGACAAACCGATCAAATTACCAGTCAGAAGGGTACCCAAGCAGTTGAAAGAAGAATACAATCAGATACTAGAAGAACTAATCAACAATAAAATCATCTGGCCAAGCAAGAGCCTGTATGCAGCAACAACTGTGTTTGTAAAGCAGGGAAATAAGTACTGCCTATGCATTGATTTTTGTAAACTAAATGAGGTGACAAAGAAGGATTCATACCCCTTACCACGGATAGAGGACATGCTCTATGAAGCCAGTAAACATAAATATTTTACAACTTTGGATTTATGCAAAGCCTACTGGCAAGTGAAGATGGAGGAAGAGGACATCAAGAAGACAGCATTCATAACCCCATACCAGCTGTACAAATGGATATATATGGCGTTCAGACTCTGTAACGCACCAGCAACATTTCAGAGATACATAACAAAGGTACTCAAAAACAAGACACACAGAATGGAAGAGGGAGTTGACGCCTATATAGATGACATCATAGTCACAAGCGATACAGTCCACGAACACCTGGAAAAATTGGAAAGGACACTAACAATTTTAGAAAATGCGGGACTCCAAATCAATGGAAATACATGTGATATCCTGAAAGAAAAAATAGTGTTCCTCAGAAGAATGATAGAGAAAGGTAGAATATGCATGAAGGACAATGCCAGAGAGATGATCCAAAAGATAGAAAAACCAAACAACAAAAAAGATATACAGAGAATCATGGGATTCTTCAATTATTATGGAACCTTTATTCCAAATATAGCTGGAAAAATAGCGAAGATGACCCGATTGATGAGGAAGGCAGTACCATTTGTATGGACATGGCAAGAACAGGAGGAACTTGACAATATCAAGGAAGAGCTCGCGAAATTACCTTCCCTCAACACACCTGATTACAACAAGAAATTCATATTAGATTGCAACGCAAGTAAGGTGGGAATTGGAGCAACATTGGGACAAATAAGAAATGGGAAAGAAGTACCAATCCAATTCTTCAGCCTCAAGCTAAGGGCTAGCAAAGAGAATTACGGCTCCACCAAGGTAGAAATGCTTGCACTGATTGAAAGCATCAAGAAATTTCGACATTTCCTCATAGGAAGAGAGTTTAGAATATGAACAGACAACAGTGGATTGGCCTGGCTGAAGAAGTTCTCAGGAGACAAGTCCAGAATAGTATCCTGGTGGATTGAATACTTAAACGAATTCACATTTATGATCTAACACAGAAAAAGCACATTACACAACAACACAGATTTCTGGACATCACTCCCAGAGTACCAAAGAGACACGGTGAAAACAGATGGAGAGAAGAAGCAATTTCAGTTCCTGCAGCACACTGAATACAAAGAGCTGCCCAGAGATAAATGTGGATAAGAAAGGTCAAGCAGTACTACTGATTCTCATAAGAGAAGAAATAACAGAACAAGAGATAGTGGACAAACAAAAAGATGATATAATCCTAGGTGAGATTATAAAAAAGATTAAAGAACCGCGAACTACATTATCCAAAATAATGGCAGGATACTATGAATGTTACAAATGAAAGATCAACAAGAGCAGGCTACTATACATCAAAGCCAAAAACAACCAAATCACGATACCTGATTACTTCAAGAGGGAATTGATACAGAAAATCCATGAGAAAGGTCACTTAGGAATAACACAGATGGAGAAAATGTTCAATGCATGATTCATAAAAACAGCCATCAGGAAAGTCATGGAAGAGATTATTAACAAGTGCAGAACATGCCTTTTAAACAACAAACAGCATTTCCCGACACAGTGAGCACCACTAGAGAAAATTATCATGACTCAACCCAATGAAATAGTCCATATAGATGTGGAGATGCTAGGGTTATCAGTACCTACTAGTAATGGTTGACAACTTTACCAAATATGCAAGAATGGTCCTGATGCAAAACACCACAGCAGAAACCACAGCCGAGCTAGTCTTAAAAGAATGGATACTGAGATTGGGACCAATGGAAGCGATCATAACAGGTAAAGGGCCTCAATTCGAAAGTGGACTTTTCCAAGAGATGGCGAAGCTCCTAGAAATCGCAAGCAAATGAACAACTGCCTATCATTCACAGGCCAATGGAGCAGTAGAACGACTTAACTGAACATTAATCAAGCTAATTAGAGTAGCAACAACATGAATAGGAGGAAATAAATGGAGAGAGGTCATCAAAATGATCGAATACTATTACAATACCTCGGGACATGCAATGACTGGAGTATGTTTGGAAGGGAGGCAGCAACCCAGCTCTTGATGCAGTATACCAATTACAGCGGGAAATTGGACAACGCATACATACAACAATTAAGAAACCAGATCACAGGAATTCATGAAACGATGTGTCACAATATAAAGAAGTCAGCAGTGAGACAGCAACGTAATTATAATAAAAAAATCTATGGTCATGCACACGAGGTAGGCAATAAAGTATATGTGTTCACACAAACCAAGTCCGGAAGTTGAAAACAGTATGGTCCAGCCCCCACACAGTAACACAAACACTACCAAATAATGAATACATGCTAGACAACAATAGACTTTTACATTTTCAAAACCTGAAGAGAGCAACAGCAGACATTGAAGAAATGAAGATAGATGACAATGCTGAATTCAGAATATGCTGAATTAACAGCAATGAAATTATATACGATATGTATGATTTAGATAGTGTACATGAAGAAGAATTCGATGATGAGTACACAGCAGAGATCAGAAATGATGACCTGAGCCAAAGAGTACTGCCCCAGAGGGCAGTGAGAAATAAACCTATATATGACCCTGAAACATGGGATATAAATTTACTAACTGCATTTAGGAAATTAGAAGAAAATGATGCACCCACCAATGAAAAAGAGAGTGCGCAGAACCCAACAACCAGAGGAACTCTCAACAACAAACAGGAGAAGGAGAGTGTGAAGAAGTTCTCAAACTGGACGTCGAATTGAGGGCAGAAGGGACGAGAATGAGGAACCAATGAACTGATGAATAGACGACGTAGAGTGAGAAGGCGTCCTAGTAGTCCTCAAGGCTGATTCAAGGGCAGAGAGACCAACGGACAAAAAGCCTCTCCCACCAGGGATCTGCACTGCTGATTCAAGGGCATGCAGAAAACTGGTGTGCAGCACAACTTTCCCTCCCAAAGTCCACAACGCCGATTCAAGGGCGGTGAGACAATAGGAGCTCCAGGGGAAGGTGTAAGTGGTGGAAGAACCATGGAGATATGAAAGTGATTCAAGGCTCACGTCATCTCATCTGGAACCACAGCTGGTCAAGTGCAGATAGGAGTAACTGTGAGCTGATTCACGGGCAAAGCAATAGAAAATATCAGCACAGATTCACAGCCTTCAGACTGTGAACCAAGCACAAGTAAATTACCATTAAGGAGGACTCAGCTACACGCCTCCTCAGAAACAACATCAGAAAGAATGGTTAGATCAAAAGAGAGAGAAAAGCAAATGTTGAAAATCGATGGGGAAACTTTACATCCTTATAATGGAATTCAAAGACAAAGTTATGATGCATCTGCAAAAAAATCCGCAGAAACAAAGCCTCACATACGAAAATATATTAAAACAGAAAGAATATACAAAGGCATTAGAAAAGAAAGTGGATGACACAACAAGAATTGCATGAGTACAAAATGTCAGAGTTGTAATCATAATGATAACAACACAGGAAAACATTCCCGAGCACTTAGAAAATGCATGCCATATAGGCGAAAACATTTTCCCATGGGAGAGAACAGAAAAAACCACAACAATTCCAGAGCTAATATGCTTTGACTTACAGATAGATTATTGGGCACAGATCTACCGAATCATTGTGGACATATATTAAAACAGAAAGAATATACAAAGATGTTAGAAAAGAAAGTGGATGACACAACAAGAATGGCAAGAGTGCAAAATGTCAGAGTTGTAATCATAATGATAACAACAGAAGAAGACATTCCTGAGCACCTAGAAGATGCATGCCATTTAGGTGAAAACATTTTCCCATGGGAGAGAACAGCAATAACCACAACAATTCCAGAGCTAATACACTTTGACTTACAAATAGATTATTGGGCACAGATCTACCGAATCATGGTAGACCCATGCATCGCAATTGATTTCTACAGGCAGACAAAAATGATAGAGATGACAACTGATATAGAAGGAATAGAAAAGGCAAACACATTATTTATAAAATGCAGCCTTACGCAATAACAAGATCATTTACAACAAAGCCAAACAATTTGGAAGAACTTGAAGTTGCAACAAAAAGTAGAGGAAGGCTGGCCAGAAATAAAGATTGATGCACCATCACGGAAGTTTCATAAATCAGTAGAAATGGCACTGACAGAAGTAAACAGAGCCTATGAATTGAATATGAAAAAAGATTTCAAACAATTATTATTTGAAGAAAAGAATGCACCAGAAATACACTATAGAACTATGGCGTGGATATTAGCGATATTTACAACAGAAGATGTGGAAATAAAACTCCTGATCTCGCGACATACTCGTCACAGACTAACAAAATCAAAGAAATTGAAATAGCCCTGATCAACACACAAACAAAGAATTGGCTACTAAAAGGTCACACTGGGAAACTGGAGTCACCAAATTGATCAGAGAAGCCAGTGCAAATGATGGAAAAAATATTGAGTAGAATAATAATGAAAGAAAATCTGTTGGGGAAGATGTCAGTAATATGCATCGCAAATAAGATGGGGATATGCCCCAGTGAAATAATGATATTTGACGAGCCAATGAAAAAGTACATGTGGGGAGCAACATCTGAAACACGGATAAAGCAACTCCAAAACCAACCATGGCTAATGATAAGAAAAATTATTAAATGGAAGCTAACAAGCACAGCTGAAATTAGGAAAATGTTAACACAGAAAAACGTGCAGCGAACCCTTGATCATGAAATGGAACACTATGAATGAGATAGTCCATGGTGCACATTTACTAAAAACAAGGAGGCATAACAGAACCAGTAGAAGTCTGTGAAATGGTTACAAAATCCCAAGCAGAAATGCTAGAGGAGGAACAATTACTTACATCATCCAGATTACTACTATCTCCCAAAACACAACAAACAATCAACAGAATTAATATCAAGAAATGGGGAGAGATCAGTCCAACCAAAACAATAGAATGGATAGACACTGATGATGAGCAGTTCCTGGTTGAAATCAAAGTTACAAGAGGAGCTAGAAATATTAAGGAAAGAAATTTCCAGAACATCAGAGAACAGCAAAGAGTGGCAACAATGAAATTTATGTTTACTGAAGTGTTCACACAAACAGAGTTGGAGGAGCTACTAAAACCATATAATCAATTGGCTGTAGACATTGAATGCATTTTATCAAGAACAGACATCAAAGAAGAAATACAGTTAAAATTAAGTTGGAGGGGATTAACACAAGTGTTCTGGGATACAATTTTAGAAGCTAAGATGAATTACCCCGCCACAATAGGCCTAGCTACAGCATCAACTACAG
>CABFPE010000404.1:615015-634715 GCA_900660155.1 Hofstenia miamia | reverse complement strand
TCTCTCGTCATATGTGTCTATCCATTCCATTGTGTGTTCTGGTGAGGAGGCTCCCCATTTTTCTATGTTGATTTTGTTGATGTGTTGTTTAGTTTTCAGAGATAATATTAGTTGTGTTGATGTCAATAATTCTTCCTCCTCCAGCATTTTCTTCTGTGTTTTTCTTATCATCTCACATACTTTGACAGATTCCATTATACCTCCTCTCTGCATCATTTCGGCACTTTTAATAATTTTCATGAATGTGCAGTGCAGGCTCTCCTTTTCATATCTTCTCATTTCTTGTTCAAGTACTTGTTGAATTGAAACTCATTTGGTATTAATGCCTTTATTGTTGTATAGCATTATATCAGCAGTTATATTGTCTTCTGTCTCTATTGTGTGCATTTTCCACTGATGTGCCTGTAGATGGATGTCTTCTTGCAATTGAAATGTAACTGTTCTCTGCTTTTCTGGTTCCTCCTTGATTTCCATCTCCTCTTCTTTTACTTTTATCATGTTGTTCACATAGTTAATGACACAACCATTTTTTGTCAGAAAGTTGTTTCCCAATATGACTTCATATGGTAATGCATTGTTATGTGTATCCACTACTACTAGAGGTTGTTCAAAAGTTGTGTTCGCGATTCTCATTTTTGCAAAGTTTATCATTCCTTTTGTGTTGATGTAATCCCCTGAAGTGTTAATTAATCTCTTGTTACAATTCTTCATGTCTTCTTGTTGGAATCCCAGCTTCATAGCGCATTCATCAGTAATTATAGATGTTGCTGCTCTGGTATTGATTGTTGCTTTTGTCATCACTCCATTAATGGCTATTGTTATCGTATTCATCATGTCAAGGTTTGTTAGGATCATTATCACTGTACAGTTGTTATGAGTCAGCACTCTACTTAGTTTTCTGACTCCTCATTGGTTGGTACTGCTTTATTGATTTCGTCTTCCATCTGTAATACATCCTCTTCATTTTAGTAGGCTTCCTCGTCACCAATGACATTTATTTGTTTTTGGCAATCTGGTTTTTTGTGTCCTTTTTGTCCGCAAACCATAGCATTTAACATCTTTCTCTTTTACTTTCCTCCTCTTACCATCCTTTCCCTTTACTTTTATTATTTTTTCCTGTTTTGCTTCAGAGTAGGTTTTATTGGGGATGCACGACTTGAGGTTGCTTCTCCATGTTGGTGCATCTCTGTACCATGTGGCTTTCTCATATATTTGGGCATTATTCTCAATAGTAGCTTGTATATCAACAGCTTTCCTGATCATTCTTTCCAACTTGTTGTTGACATCACATTTAATTTCAAACAGTGTCTTGATACCCCTTACAAATGTGTGAGAACAAGTCATATTTTGAATAACTGTTTCCTCTTGAGCTAAGCATCAGGAGCTGCTCAACTTGTTGCATGTAATTTTGGATGTCATCAGTTTTTTTCATTTTTATTGTGTTCAAAATGATTTGGTATTGATTCTTAAAGCTTTCATTCTCCTAATAGTTGATGAAGTCTCTGATTAGCAGTTGATAGTCTTTCTTTGTCTCTGTGTCCAAGAGCAAGTAGTGTTGGGATGCTGCTCCAGTTAGGTATAGTGGGAGTCTTGCCTCTGCTGCCTGTTGGCTCACTTTCCATTCCGCCATTGTCAGTTCTAACATTTGCAGCCACTTGGCAAATGTAGGATTGTAGCCATCTACTTTCCTGTTGAATTTGGGTAGTGTTGCTTTACATGGTATTGTGTTGTTGGCTGTTAATTGCGGTAGAATCATGTTCTCATATTTCAGCTTTTTATGATTTGTTCACATATCCTCCTCTTGCAGTTGTGTGGTCACTGCTTTTGTGATTTCGTTTATTATTTTTTTGTTTTTGAGGTCAGAATCTTCTTCTGATTCTTCAAATGTTACATCCTTGTGGGTCAGCATGTGTAGCACTTGTAACGCACTCTCCTTTCTGGCATGGAATTCGATTTCATGAGATTGCATGTTGTTTCTATTCTCCTCTTCTGTTAATTGTAGCAGTCTCAATTTGTCTTTGAGTTGTTCCAGTTCTCATGCCTGTAGGTCATTGTCCTTGATTAGTTTTCTATTTGTTCTCTCCAGTTCCTGATTTTTCTCTTGCCATCGCTGGTTTTCTTCTAGAAACCTTTTGTTGGATTCCGACAGTTGGTGAGTAAGGATTTTAATTTCATTTTGAAATATCTGATTTTGTTCTTCTAACCGCATTTCCATGTTGATTCTGATTTCACTCAGTATCAATTCATTTTGTTGTTCCATCTTTTTGACTTTCTCAGTCAATTGTTCTACTTGTTGTCTTAGGATTTCCTCATTTTCTTGGCTCTTTTTTAACATCATCATTATATCCAATGGATTTGTGTCTATGGGGTTTGTCTCTGGGGGTGAACTAAGGGATTGTAGTTCTGTGTCTGTGGTGTCTGTTGCTGAATTCTCGCCAAAGTACAGTGATGATTGAATTGTTCTGGGAGTTACCGCTTTTGTTGCAGTCTTTTTCACACTTCCTTTTTTTCCTTTTGTCATTTTTCTTCTGGCTCATAGTGGTTTTCCCATCTCCAGGTCACAACTCTGGGATCTCAGTGAAGTGCATCTGTTTGGCTTGGGGTATTCTCTCTTTCTTCCACTGATAGTAGGTTTGTGTAACAACTTGCTGTTTTTGTACTTTCACTTATAGCCTATTATCGCCTTGTGGGTGGTTTAACTAAATGTTTCTTCTGTAGGTTTGCTGTTCTTGGCTGTCATGGTCACCATGTAATATCCTCTACCAGGCATTATCACTGTTTATCTACTGTTACTTTATAACATTAGCTGTGTTATTGCAGGTAAGGATTTACTCGTGGTTACTGCTTGACTAGTTTCTTCTGTTAACTTATGTAACATGAAATTAACTGCTAATTTTTTAGGTGACGAAGCCATGTGGTAACCTCCATACTGATCTCCTAGTGGGCATCTGCCCAAAGCTGATCTCCACATCCAGTTTAAAGCATTCCATCCAATGCTTGCAGTACCACTTCTAAGCTCAATCAAGATAGCTTATGTGTGCCCTACATTAGCTTGGTGCTTACTCAAGACATGACACAACTCAACTTAGACTCTATTGTGTGAAAGTGTTATATCTATTTGCAACCTGAACTTTTACTAGTTGTTCATTAAATATTACATGCAGCAATTACTGAAATATATTGGCTTATTTAAATATAATTTGTTTGAACAACTTCCTAACCTACATTTATAATTTACTACATGTACAGTCACTTTATCAGTCAATTATAGGTGATGAATTTAGATCTAAAACAATATTAAGATAATTCCTAGAGTTTCATAATCCAACTGTTTGCTGACAATTTATTATCTAATACATGTAGAAGTGAAATGCTAGTTGGCTAATTGAGAGATAAAACCCCTATACCTAGCATATGTGCACTTTTGTGATCTGGCACAGAGACCCTAGAATCATTCCCTGTGATGTATCCAGACCACTACTAAACACCACTTGATTAGCTTGACATTGTACTAAATAATAAAACTGTTAATATGAAACAAAATAAGAATTCCGAATAAAATTCTTTATCAAACTCTTACAATGGTTTTCAATCTATTTATAGTATTTCCAAAAGAAGTACCTGTNTACTTGTCTTTCTATGTGTGGATACAAGCCTTCTGTAGTTGATGCTGTAGCTAGGCCTATTGTGGCGGGGTAATTCATCTTAGCTTCTAAAATTGTATCCCAGAACACTTGTGTTAATCCCCTCCAACTTAATTTTAACTGTATTTCTTCTTTGATGTCTGTTCTTGATAAAATGCATTCAATGTCTACAGCCAATTGATTATATGGTTTTAGTAGCTCCTCCAACTCTGTTTGTGTGAACACTTCAGTAAACATAAATTTCATTGTTGCCACTCTTTGCTGTTCTCTGATGTTCTGGAAATTTCTTTCCTTAATATTTCTAGCTCCTCTTGTAACTTTGATTTCAACCAGGAACTGCTCATCATCAGTGTCTATCCATTCTATTGTTTTGGTTGGACTGATCTCTCCCCATTTCTTGATATTAATTCTGTTGATTGTTTGTTGTGTTTTGGGAGATAGTAGTAATCTGGATGATGTAAGTAATTGTTCCTCCTCTAGCATTTCTGCTTGGGATTTTGTAACCATTTCACAGACTTCTACTGGTTCTGTTATGCCTCCTTGTTTTTAGTAAATGTGCACCATGGACTATCTCATTCATAGTGTTCCATTTCATGATCAAGGGTTCGCTGCACGTTTTTCTGTGTTAACATTTTCCTAATTTCAGCTGTGCTTGTTAGCTTCCATTTAATAATTTTTCTTATCATTAGCCATGGTTGGTTTTGGAGTTGCTTTATCCGTGTTTCAGATGTTGCTCCCCACATGTACTTTTTCATTGGCTCGTCAAATATCATTATTTCACTGGGGCATATCCCCATCTTATTTGCGATGCATATTACTGACATCTTCCCCAACAGATTTTCTTTCATTATTATTCTACTCAATATTTTTTCCATCATTTGCACTGGCTTCTCTGATCAATTTGGTGACTCCAGTTTCCCAGTGTGACCTTTTAGTAGCCAATTCTTTGTTTGTGTGTTGATCAGGGCTATTTCAATTTCTTTGATTTTGTTAGTCTGTGACGAGTATGTCGCGAGATCAGGAGTTTTATTTCCACATCTTCTGTTGTAAATATCGCTAATATCCACGCCATAGTTCTATAGTGTATTTCTGGTGCATTCTTTTCTTCAAATAATAATTGTTTGAAATCTTTTTTCATATTCAATTCATAGGCTCTGTTTACTTCTGTCAGTGCCATTTCTACTGATTTATGAAACTTCCGTGATGGTGCATCAATCTTTATTTCTGGCCAGCCTTCCTCTACTTTTTGTTGCAACTTCAAGTTCTTCCAAATTGTTTGGCTTTGTTGTAAATGATCTTGTTATTGCGTAAGGCTGCATTTTATAAATAATGTGTTTGCCTTTTCTATTCCTTCTATATCAGTTGTCATCTCTATCATTTTTGTCTGCCTGTAGAAATCAATTGCGATGCATGGGTCTACCATGATTCGGTAGATCTGTGCCCAATAATCTATTTGTAAGTCAAAGTGTATTAGCTCTGGAATTGTTGTGGTTATTGCTGTTCTCTCCCATGGGAAAATGTTTTCACCTAAATGGCATGCATCTTCTAGGTGCTCAGGAATGTCTTCTTCTGTTGTTATCATTATGATTACAACTCTGACATTTTGCACTCTTGCCATTCTTGTTGTGTCATCCACTTTCTTTTCTAACATCTTTGTATATTCTTTCTGTTTTAATATATGTCCACAATGATTCGGTAGATCTGTGCCCAATAATCTATCTGTAAGTCAAAGCATATTAGCTCTGGAATTGTTGTGGTTTTTTCTGTTCTCTCCCATGGGAAAATGTTTTCGCCTATATGGCATGCATTTTCTAAGTGCTCGGGAATGTTTTCCTGTGTTGTTATCATTATGATTACAACTCTGACATTTTGTACTCATGCAATTCTTGTTGTGTCATCCACTTTCTTTTCTAATGCCTTTGTATATTCTTTCTGTTTTAATATATTTTCGTATGTGAGGCTTTGTTTCTGCGGATTTTTTTGCAGATGCATCATAACTTTGTCTTTGAATTCCATTATAAGGATGTAAAGTTTCCCCATCGATTTTCAACATTTGCTTTTCTCTCTCTTTTGATCTAACCATTCTTTCTGATGTTGTTTCTGAGGAGGCGTGTAGCTGAGTCCTCCTTAATGGTAATTTACTTGTGCTTGGTTCACAGTCTGAAGGCTGTGAATCTGTGCTGATATTTTCTATTGCTTTGCCCGTGAATTGGCTTGCAGTTACTCCTATCAGGACTTGACCAGCTGTGGTTCAGGATGAGATGATGTCAGCCTTGAATTGCTTTCATATCTCCACAGTTCTTCCACCACTTACACCTTCCCCTGGAGCTCCTATTGTCTCACCGCCCTTGAATCGGCGTTGTGGACTTTGGGAGGGAAAGTTGTGCTGCGCACCAGTTTTCTGCATGCCCTTGAATCAGCGGTGCAGATCCCTGGTGGGAGAGGCTTTTTGTCCGTTGGTCTCTCTGCCCTTGAATCAGCCTTGAGGACTACTAGGACGCCTTCTCACTCTACGTTGTCTATTCATCAGCTCTTGGTTCTCGTCCCTTCTGCCCTTGATTCGACTTCCAGTTTGAGAACTTCTTCACACTCTCCTTCTCCTGTTTGTTGTTGAGAGTTCCTCTGGCTGCTGGGCTCTGCGCACTCTCTTCTTCATCAGTGGGTGCATCATTTCCTTCTAATTTCCTAAATGCAGTTAATAAATTTATATCCCATGTCTCAGGGTCATATATAGGTTTATTTCTCACTGCCCTCTGAGGCAGTACTCTTTGGCTTGGGTCATCATTTCTGATCTCCACTGTGTATTCATCATCGAATTCTTCTTCATGTACACTATCTAAATCATACATATCGTATATAATCTCATTGCTGTTAATTCGGCATATTTTAAATTCAGCATTGTCATCTATCTTCATTTCTTCGATGTCTGCTGTTGCTCTCTTCAGGTTTTGAAAATGTAAGAGTCTATTGTTGTCTAGCATGTATTCATTGTTTGGTAGTGTTTGTGTTATTGTGTGGGGGCTGGACCATACTGTTTTCAACTTCCGGACTTGGTTTGTGTGAACAGATATACTTTATTGCCTACCTCGTGTGCATGACCATAGATTTTTTTATTATAATTACATTGCTGTCTCACTGCTGACTTCTTTATATTGTGACACATCATTTCATGAATTCCTGTGATCTGGTTTCTTAATTGTTGTATGTATGCGTTGTCCAATTTCCTGCTGTAATTGGTATACTGCATCAAGAGCTGGGTTGCTGCCTCCCTTCCAAACATACTCCAGTCATTGCATGTCCCAAGGTATTGTAATAGTATTCGATCATTTTGATGACCTCTCTCCATTTATTTCCTCCTATTCATGTTGTTGCTACTCTAATTAGCTTGATTAATGTTTGGTTAAGTCATTCTACTGCTCAGTTTGCCTGAGGATGATAGGTGGTTGTCCATTTGCTTGTGATTTCCAATAATTTTGCCATTTCATGGAAAAGTCCACTTTCAAATTGAGGCCCTTTATCTGTTATGATCATTTCCATCAGTCCCAATCTCAGTATCCATTCTTTTAAGACTAGCTCAGCTGTGGTTTCTGCTGTGGTGTTTTGCATCAGGACCATTCTTGCATATTTGGTAAAGTTGTCAACCATTACTAGTAGGTACTGATAACCCTAGCATCTCCACATCTATATGGACTATTTCATTGGGTTGAGTCATGATAATTTTCTCTAGTGGTGCTCACTGTGTCGGGAAATGCTGTTTGTTGTTTAAAAGGCATGTTCTGCACTTGTTAATAATCTCTTCCATGACTTTCCTGACGGCTGTTGTTATGAATCATGCATTAAACGTTTTCTCCGTCTGTGTTATCCCTAAGTGACCTTTCTCATGGATTTTCTGTATCAATTCCCTCTTGAAGTAATCAGGTATCGTGATTTGGTTGTTTTTGGCTTTGATGTATAGTGGCCTGCTCTTGTTGATCTTTCATTTGTAACATTCATAGTATCCTGCCATTATTTTGGATAATGTAGTTCGCGGTTCTTTAATCTTTTTTATAATCTCACCTAGGATTATATCATCTTTTTGTTTGTCCACTATCTCTTGTTCTGTTATTTCTTCTCTTATGAGAATCAGTAGTACTGCTTGACCTTTCTTATCCACATTTATCTCTGGGCAGCTCTTTGTATTCAGTGTGCTGCAGGAACTGAAATTGCTTCTTCTCTCCATCTGTTTTCACCGTGTCTCTTTGGTACTCTGGGAGTGATGTCCAGAAATCTGTGTTGTTGTGTAATGTGCTTTTTCTGTGTTAGATCATAAATGTGAATTCGTTTAAGTATTCAATCCACCAGGATACTATTCTGGACTTGTCTCCTGAGAACTTCTTCAGCCAGGCCAATCCACTGTTGTCTGTTCATATTCTAAACTCTCTTCCTATGAGGAAATGTCGAAATTTCTTGATGCTTTCAATCAGTGCAAGCATTTCTACCTTGGTGGAGCCGTAATTCTCTTTGCTAGCCCTTAGCTTGAGGCTGAAGAATTGGATTGGTACTTCTTTCCCATTTCTTATTTGTCCCAATGTTGCTCCAATTCCCACCTTACTTGCGTTGCAATCTAATATGAATTTCTTGTTGTAATCAGGTGTGTTGAGGGAAGGTAATTTCGCGAGCTCTTCCTTGATGTTGTCGAGTTTCTCCTGTTCTTGCCATGTCCATACAAATGGTACTGCCTTCCTCATCAATCAAGTCATCTTCGCTGTTTTTCCAGCTATATTTGGAATAAAGGTTGCGTAATAATTGAAGAATCCCATGATTCTCTGTATATCTTTTTTTTTGTTTGTTTTTCTATCTTTTGGATCATCTCTCTGGCATTGTCCTTCATGCATATTCTACCTTTCTCTATCGTTCTTTTGAGGAACACTATTTTTTCTTTCAGGATATTGCACTTATTTCCGTTGATTCAGAGTCCCATGTTTTCTAAAATCATTAGTGTCCTTTCCAATATTTCCAGGTTTTCTTGAACTGTATCGCTTGTGACTATGATGTCATCTATATAGGCGTCAACTCCCTCTTCCATTCTGTGTGTCTTGTTTTTGAGTACCTTTGTTATGTATCTCTGAAACATTGCTGGTGCGTTACAGAGTCTGAACGCCATATATATCCATTCATACAGCCAGTATGGGGTTATGAATGCTGTCTTCTCAATGTCCTCTTCCTCCATCTTCACTTGCCAGTAGGCTTTGCATAAATCCAAAGTTGTAAAATATTTATGTTTACTGGCTTCATAGAGCATGTCCTCTATCCGTGGTAAGGGGTATGAATCCTTCTTTGTCACCTCATTTAGTTTACAAAAGTCAATACATAGGCGGTACTTATTTCCCTGTTTTACAAACATGGTTGGTGCTGCGTACAGGCTCTTGCTTGGCCAGATGATTTTATTGTCAATTAGTTCTTCTAGTATCTGATTGTATTCTTCTTTCAACTGCTCGGGTACCCTTCTGACTGGTAATTTGATCGGTTTGTCTGTTGTCATAACGATTTTGTGTTTTTTACCTACTGCCTGACCAACACTTATTTCTCTGTAGTTGAATATATGTTTATGCTTCTCAAGGAGTGTCCTTAGTTGCATGATGTCTCGTTTTTCTAGATGTTGATAATCCTCATCATTTATTTCTGGTATCCTGTGTGTGTCTTCCTCTTCTGCTTTTGTCCCAATGCCCTTGAGTCAGCTTTTGGGAGTACTCGTGAGTTTGATGGTGTTTGTCCACTTGCCCTCAAGTCGGCCATGTGGAGTACTATCCGCTTTCCTTTGCAAGTCCTTGAATTGACCATGCAAATTACTCACTCCATCATCCTCTTCCATTGCCTTCCAGATGAGTCTGATGTTGGTTCTGATGTATTTTCCTTATATTTTTATCTGAGATCTTTTCAGATTCACGTTCCAGTTCATAGCATTGAGAATTGGTATCCTTCCTTTTCCATGTTTTATCTCGCAAACACTAGATGGCATTGAAACTCGTTTGGTATTAATGCCTTTATTGTCATATGGCATTATATTGGCAGTTATATTGTCTTCTATCTCGATTGTGTGCATTTTACACTGATGCAGCTGTAGATGGATGTCTTCTTGCAATTGAAATGTAACTGTTCTCTGCTTTTCCTGTTCCTCCTCAATTTCCATCTCCTCTTCTTTTACTTTTATCATGTTGTTCACATAGTTAATGACACAACCATTTTTTGTCAGAAAGTCATTTCCTAATATGACTTGATATGGTAGTGCGTTTTTATATGTATCCACTACTACTAGAGGTTGTTTGAACATTGTGTTTGCAATTCTCATTTGTGCTAAGTTTATCATTCCTTTTGTGTTGATGTAATCCCCTGAAGCATTAATTAATCTCTTGTTACAATTCTTCATGTCTTCTCGTTGGAATCCCAGCTTCATAGCACATTCATCAGTAATTATAGATGTTGCTGCTCCGGTATCGATTGTCACTTTTTTCATCACTCTGTTAATGGCTATTGTTATCGTATTCATCATGTCNCATTCATCAGTAATTATAGATGTTGCTGCTCCGGTATCAATTGTCACTTTTTTCATCACTCTGTTAATGGCTATTGTTATCGTATTCATCATGTCAAGGTTCGTTAGGATCATTATCAATGCATGGTTGTTATGAGTCAGTGCTCTACTTAGTTTTCCGACTCCTCATCAGTTGGTGCTGCTTCATTGATTTTGTCTTCCATCTGTAATACATCCTCCTCATCATAGTAGGCTTTCTCGTCGCCAATGACGTTTATTTGTTTTGGGCAATCTGGTTTTTTGTGTCCTTTTTGTCCATAACCATAGCATTTAACATCTTTCTCTTTTACTTTCCTTGTATTACCATCCTTTCCCTTTACTTTTATTATTTTTTCTTGTTTTACTTTGGGATAGGTTTTTTTGGGATGCGTGGCTTGAGATTGCTTCTCCATGTTGGTGCATCTCTGTACCATGCGGCTTTCTCGTATACTTGGGCATTATTTTCAATAGTAGCTTGTATATCAACAGCTTTCCTGATAATTCTTTACAATTTGTCATCAACATCACATTTAATTTTGAACTGTGTCTTGATACTTTCAGGCATCCCCTTACAGATGTGTGAGAACAAGTCATATTTTGAATAACTGTTTACTCTCAAGCTAAGCATCAGGAGCCACTCGACTTGTTGCATGTAATTTCGGATGTAATCAGTTTTTTTCATTTTTGTTGTGTTCAAAATGATTCTGTATTGATTCTTAAAGCTTTCATTCTCATAGTAATTGATGAAATCTCTGATTAGCAATTGATAGTCTCTTCTTGTCTCTGCATCCAATAGCAGATAGTGTTGGGATGCTGCTCTGGTTAGGTATAGTGGGAGTCTCGGCACTGCTGCCTGTTGGCTCACTTTCTGTTCCGCCATTGTCAGTTTGAACATCTGCAGCCACTCAGCAAATGTAGGATTGTAGCCATCTACTTTCCCATTGAATTTGGGTAGTGTTGCTTTACATGGTATTGTGTCATTGGCTGTTAATTGTGGTAAATCAAGTTCTCGTATTTTGGCTTTTTGTGATTTGTTTGCATATCCTCCTCTTGCAGTTGTGTGGTCACTGCCTTTGTGATTTCATATATTATTTTCTGTTTTTCAAGGTCAGAATCTTCATCTGATTCTTCAAATGTTACCTCCTTTTGGGTCAGCATGTGTGGCGCCTGTAACTTGCTCTCTTTTCTGGCTTGGAATTCGATTTCATGAGATTGCATGTTGTTTCTATTCTCCTCTTCTGTTAATTGTAGCAGTCTCAATTTGTCTTTGAGTTGTTCCAGTTCTCATGCCTGTAGGTCATTGTCCTTGATTAGTTTTCTATTTGTTCTCTCCAGTTCCTGATTTTTCTCTTGCCATCGCTGGTTTTCTTCTAGAAACCTTTTGTTGGATTCCAACAGTTGGTGAGTAAGGATTTTAATTTCATTTTGAAATATCTGATTTTGTTCTTCTAACCGCATTTCCATGTTGATTCTGATTTCACTCAGTATCAATTCATTTTGTTGTTCCATCTTTTTGACTTTCTCAGTCAATTGTTCTACTTGTTGTCTTAGGATTTCCTCATTTTCTTGGCTCTTTTTTAACATCATCATTATATCCAATGGATTTGTGTCTATGGGGTTTGTCTCTGGGGGTGAACTAAGGGATTGTAGTTCTGTGTCTGTGGTGTCTGTTGCTGAATTCTCGCCAAAGTACAGTGATGATTGAATTGTTCTGGGAGTTACTGCTTTTGTTGCAGTCTTTTTCGCACTTCCTTTTCTGCTTTTTGTCATTTTTTCTTCTGGTTCATAGTGGCTTTCCCATCTCTAGGTTGTGATTCCAGGATCTCAGTGAAGTGCATTTGTTCGGTTTGGGGGTATCTCTCTTTCATCCATTGATAGTTGGTTTATGTAACAACTCGCTTCTTTCGTACTTTCACTTATAGCTTATACTGTCATCTTGCGGGTGGTTTAACTGAATGTTTCTTCTGTAGGTTTGCTGTTCTTGGCTGTCACAGTTGCCATGTAATATCCTCTACCAGGCATTGTCACTGTTTATCTACTGTTACTTTATAATGTTAGCTGTGTTATTGCAGGTAAGGATTTACTTGTTGTTACTGCTTGACTAGTTTCTTCTGTTTACCTATGTAACCTAGAATTAACTGCTCACTTTTTAGGTGATGAAGCTATGCAGTAACCTCCATTACAATCATCTAGTGGGCATCTGCCAAAAGCGGATCTCCACATCCAGTTTCACCATTCCATCCAATGCTTGAGTGCCACTTCTCAGCTCAATCAAGATAGCTTATGTGTGCCATACATTAGCTTGGTGCTTACTAAAGACATGACACAACTCAACTTAGACTCTATTGTGTGAAAGTGTAATATCTATTTGCAACCTGAACTGTTACTAGTTGTTCATTAAATATTACATGCAGCAATTACTGAAATATATTGGCTTATTTAGATATAATTAATTCGAACAACTTCCTAACCTACATTTACAATTTACTACATGTATGGTCACTTTATTGGTCAATTATAAGTCATTAATTTAGATCTGAAACAATATTAAGATAATTCCTAGGGTTTGGTAATCCAACTGTTTGATGACAATTAATTATCTAATACATGTAGAAGTGAAATGCTAGTTGGCTAATCAACAGAAAACCCCTACACCTAACCTATGTGCAATTTTGTGATCTGGCACAGAGACCCTAGAATCATTCCCTGTGATGTATCCAGACCACTACTAAACACTGCTTGATTAGCTCAACATCGTATTAAATAATCAAACTGTTAATAAGATGAAAAATAAGAATTCTGAGTAAAATTCTTTATCAAATTCTTACAATAAGTTTCAATGTATTTATAGTAATTCCAAAAGAAGTACCTGTTGATTCAAATTTAAACTTCTGCCAAGATGGTGGCTATAAAATAATGTAAGCATCATTTAGTCAAAATTATTTTTATTGACAGACACAAATATCTCTTTTTTGACACATATTTTATTCTTGGTTGCATTTTACAAATAATCTGAAATAATGACAACTGATCAAATTATAATATTTTTAATCAACTTCTTTTCAATCTTATTCTCTTCTGCGACATTTGCAACTTATTTCTGATTATTTGGATGATGCTACATGCCCCCTCAGCTTGCGTTATTTTTAGCACAGCTTGTTCTCCATGCACCAGAGTGTCTGCATTTCGAATTATCGTTTCCGCCTGCTGATTGGACCACATTGTTTTCTCAAATTCCATTAGCTTTGTCATTTTTAGAACTGCCTCTCTTTCTGTTGTTATGACGTTTGCGTATTTCAGGAAACATGCTTCTCAGATGTCTTCTGCTATTGGTGTTATCTCTCTTAGTTCATTCATCTTCTGTGAAAAGATGTCATAATATTTCTGATATAATTGTATGCCTTTAATGCTGATCATGAGTGTCATTTGTGCATCAGCTCTGCTCATGTGTGCTAGATCTTTTCTGATTTGGTTGTTGGGATAGAAAAACATAAAGACTTTCAATTGGCTTCAAGTATTTGCCACATCCTTGTAAAAGAAACTGATGTTGTCTCTTACCTCTTTTTCTGTTATTGTGTTGGGATCCTTTTAATTTATCCTCATCATCATAATGATTTCGACCCTCTTCATGACATTATAGTAGCAGTATTTCTTTTCCCATATATCTGTCCAAACTATATCATTTACTCCAGAGAATAACATTATAGTTCTCGGGTTCCACTCTTCAATTTCATTTCTGACATCTTGTAGTTGCATGTTTATTGGTTTTCCATGTGTGTAGAGCTGGTCTGGCATTATTGTGCCTTTGATGTAGACCCTTTCTTTATTATTGTTCTGCAGCATTATTGCTTTTGATTTCTTATAGTCATCTCTTTCTATCATAGCTTTTGCTTTTGTTTCTGTATTTACATATGACTTGTACTCGTGTAGGAATGTCTTTGCAACCTTAACATCTTTCAGTAATCTCCACCATGGGAGGACCATTGGTATCGCCACAGTTTCTGGCGGTGTACAGATTAAGAGTCTCATTTCTATTTCTCATTCTATGTGTTGGTAGGAGCCCTCCATTGTTGATGCTGTGGCTAGACCTATGGTAGCAGGGTAATTCATTTTGGCTTCAGGAATTGTGTCCCAGAGTGCTTGTGTAAGTCCCCCTCGGCTTAGCTTTAATCGTAGTTCTTCTTTGATTTCCACTTTTGAAGTGATACACTCAACATCTATAGCCAGTTGATTGTATGGTCTCAATAATTCTTCCAGTTCTGTTTGTGTGAATGCTTTGGTGAACATAAGTTTCATTGTTGCCACTGTTTGTTGTTCTCTAATGCTCTGGAAGTTTCTTTCTTTTATATCTTTTGATTCTTTTGTAATTTTAATTTCAACCAGGAAATGCTCACTGTCTGTGTCTATCCATTCTATTGTCTTAGCTGGACTAATTTCTCCCCATTTCTCGATGTTTATCCTATTGATTGTCTGTTGTGTTTTGGGGGATAGTAGCAATCTGGATGATGTTAAAAGTTGCTCCTCCTCTAACATTTCTGCTTGGGACTTTGTAACCATTTCACAGACTTCTACCGGTTCTGTAATACCTCCTCTTTTCATCATTTTGGCGCTTTGGATGATCTTAGTAAATGTGCACTACAGACTATCTCATTCATAGTATTTCATTTTGTGATCTAGTACTCTCTGCACGTTTTTCTGTGTTAGCATTTTTCGGATTTCAGCTGTGCTTGCAAGTTTTCTCTTAATAATTTTCTTTGTTGTGAGCCATGGCTGATTTTGGAGTTGCTTCATCCGTGTCTCAGATGTCACTCCCCACATATATTTCCTCATTGGCTTGTCAAATATCATGATTTTGCTGGGGCATATCCCCATCTTATTTGCGATGCTTATTGCTGACATCTTCCCCAACAGATATTCTTTCATTATTATTCTACTCAGTATTTTTTTCATTGCTTGCACTGGCTTCTCTGATTGATTCAATGACTCCAGTTTTCCAGTGTGACCTTTTAATAGCCAGTTCTTCATTTGTGTGTTGATCAGGGATATCTCAATCTCATATTTCTTTGATTTTGTTAGTTTGTGATGAGTATGTCACAAGATTGGGACTTTTATTTCCACGTCTTCTGTTGTAAATATAGCTAATATCCATGCCATTGTTCTGTAGCATATTTCTGGTACATTCTTTTCTTCAAATACTAATTGTTTAAAATCTTTTTTTGTATTCAATTCGTAGGCTCTGTTTACTTCTGTCAGTGCCATCTCTATTGATTTATGAAACTTTTGTGATGGTGCATCAATCTTTATTTCTGGCCAACCTTCCTCTACTTTTTGTTGCAACTTCATGTTCTTCCAAATCATTTGGATTTGTTGTAAGTGATCTTGTCCTTGCATAAGGCTGCATTTTATAAACAATGTGTTTGCCTTTTTGATTCCTTCTATATCAGTTGTCATCTCTATCATTTTTGTCTGCCTGTAGAGATTGATTGAGATGCATGGGTCCACAATGATTCGGTAGATCTGTGCCCAATAATCTATCTGTAAGTCAAAGCATATTAGCTCTGGAATTGTTGTGGTTTTTTCTGTTCTCTCCCATGGGAAAATGTTTTCGCCTATATGGCATGCATTTTCTAAGTGCTCAGGAATGTTTTCCTGTGTTGTTATCATTATGATTACAACTCTGACATTTTGTACTCATGCAATTCTTGTTGTGTCATCCACTTTCTTTTCTAATGCCTTTGTATATTCTTTCTGTTTTAATATATGTATGATTGTGAGGTTTTCTGCATCCATATTTATTTCCAGTATCTCCGTGATTTTGTCTTTGTATGCCATTATTGCTTGTGTTGTATCCAGTGTGAATGTGTCATCGAATACGATGTGCACCATACTGCGCATGTATGGCCTCTCTAATGTTTCATTCATATCTTGTGGATAACTGATAATTACATTTACTTTTGGCCTGTTGTTGGCGTCAAGCACGATTGGTAAGAATTTCCCTTCGACTCTTGCGACTTTTCGTATGTGGGTCTTTGTTTCTGGGGATAGTTTTGCAAATGCATTGTAATGCATCTTTGAAGTTCCCATGAAATAAGGATGTAAAGTTTCCCCATCGATTTTCGACATTTGCTTTTCTCTCTCTTTTGATCTAACCGTTCTTTCTGATGTTGTTTCTGAGGAGGCATGTAGCTGAGTCATCCCTAATGGTAATTTACTGGTGCTCAGTCCACAGTCTGAAGGCTGTGAATCTGTGCTGATATTTTCTACTGCTTTGCCCTTGAATCAGCTCACAGTTACTCCTATCAGCACTTGACCAGCTGTGGTTCCAGATGAGATAACGTCAGCCTTGAATCACTTTCATATCTCCATGGTTCTCCCACCACTTACACCTTCCCCTGGAACTCCTCATGTCTCACTGCCCTTGAATTGGTGTTGTGGACTTTGGGAGGGAAAGTTGTGCTGTGCACCAGTTTTCTGCGTGCCCTTGAATCAGCAGTGCAGATCCCTGGTGGGAGAGGCTTTTTGTCCATTGGTCTCTCTGCCCTTGAATCGGCCTTGAGGACTACTAGGACGCCGTCTCACTCTACATCGTCTATTCATCGGTTCTTCATTCTCGTCCCTTCTGCCCTCAATTCGACGTCCAATTTTAAAACTTCTTCAATATATTCATATATTTGTTTGTAAAATGTAGTTAATTATCTTATTCATTTTGTAATATGCAATCAAGTTATAATATTGTATCATTTTCTTCTAATTTCCTAAATGCAGTTAATAAATTTATATCCCATGTTTCAGGGTCATATATAGGTTTATTTCTCACTGCTCTCTGGAGCAGTACTCTTTGGCTTAGGTCATCATTTCTGATCTCCACTGTGTATTCATCTTCGAATTCTTCTTCATATACACTATCTAAATCATACATATCATATATAATTTCATTGCCATTAATTCGGCATATTCTAAATTCAGCGTTGTCATCTATCTTCGTTTCTTTGATGTCTGCTGTTGCTCTCTTCAGGTTTTGAAAATGTAAAAGTCTATTGTTGTCTAGCATGTATTCATTGTTAGGTAGTGTTTGTGTTATTGTGTGGGGGCTGGACCATACTGTTTTCAACTTCTGGACTTATCGCCTACTCTGTGTGCATGACCATAGATTTTTTTATTATAATTGCGTTGTTGTCTCACTGCTGATTTCTTTATGTTTTGACACATCATTTCATGAATTCCTGTGATCTGATTTCTTAATTGTTGTATGTATGCATTATCCAATTTCCCACTGTAATTGGTATACTGCATTGAGAGCAGGGTTGTTGCCTCTCTTCTGAACATGGCTTTGAACAGTGATACTCCAGTTGTTGCATATACCAAGGTATTGTAATAATATTCTATCATTTTGATAACCTCTCTTCATTTATTTCCTCCTATTCGTGTTGTTGCCACCCTAATCAGCTTGGTCAATGTTCAGTTAAGTCACTCTACTGCTCCATTGGAATGAGGGTGATAGGCGGTTGTCAATTTGCTTGCGATTTCCAATAGCTTTCAACCAGGCCAGACCACTGTTATCTGTTCATACTCTAAACTCCCTTCCTATGAGGAAGTGTCAAAATTTTTTCAATCAGTGCGAGCATTTCTACTTTAGTGGAGCCGTAGTTCTCTTTGCAGCTGAAGAACTGAATGGGTACTTCTTTCCCGTTTCTTATTTGGCCCAATGTTGCTCCAATTGCCACCTTACTTGCGTCGCAATCTAATATAAATTTCTCGTTGTAATCAGGTGTGTTGAGGGAAGGTAATTTCGCGAGCTCTTCCTTGATGTTATCGAGTTCCTTTTGTTCTTGCCACGTCCATTCAAATGGAATTGCCTTCCTCATCAATCAGGTCATCTTTGCTGTTTTTCCAGCTATATTTGGAATGAAGGTTCCATTGTAATTGAAAAATCCCATGATTCTCTGTATATCCTTTTTATTATTTGGTTTCTCTATCTTCCGGATCATCTCTCTGGCATTGTCCTTTATGCATATCCTCCCTTTTTCTATCGTCCTTCCAAGGAACACTATTTTTTCTTTCAGGATATCGCACTTATTTCCGTTGATTCAGAGTCCCGCGTTTTCTAAAATCGTTAGTGTCCTTTCCAATTTTTCCAGATGTTCTTGGACTGTGTCTTTTGTGACTATGATGTCATCTATATAGGCGTCGACTCCCTCTTCCATTCAATGTGTCTTGTTCTTAAGTACCTTTGTTATGTATCTCTGGAACATTGCTGGTGCGTTGCAAAGTCCAAACGCCATATATATCCATTGGTACAGCCTGTATGGAATTATGAATGCTGTCTTCTCTATGTCCTCTTCCTCCATTTTCACTTGCCAGTAGGCCTTACATAAATCTAGAGTTGTGAAATATTTATGTTTACTGGCTTTGTAGAGCATGTCTTCTATTCGTGGTAAGGGGTACGAATCCTTCTTTGTCACCTCATTGAGTTTATGGAAATCAATGCATAGTCAGTACTTATTTCCCTGCTTTACAAACATGGTTGGTGCTGCGTACGGGCTTTCACTCAGCCGGATGATTTTATTGTCAATTAGTTCTTCTAGTATCCGATTGTATTCTTCCTTTAGCTGCTCGGGTACTCTTCTGACTGGTAATTTGATTGGTTTGTCTGTTGTTGTGACAATTTTGTGTTTTTCGCCTACTGCCTGACCAACACTTATCTCTCCATAGTTGAATATACATTTATGCTTTTCTAGAAGTGTTCTTAATTGCATGATATCTTGTTCTTCTAGATGTTGATAATCCTCATCATTTATCTCGGGTATCCTGTGTGTATCTTCCTCTTCTGCTTTCGTCCCAACACCCTTGAGTCAGCTTTTGGGAGTACTTGCAACTTCAATTGTGTTCGTCCACTTGCCCTTAAGTTGACCATGTGGAGTACTATCTGCTTTCCTTTGCAAGTCCTTGAGTTGACCATGCAAATTACTTGCTCTATTGTCGTCTTCCATTGCCTTCCAAATGAGTCTGATGTTGGTTCTAATGTATTTTCTGTATATTCTTATCTGGGATCTTTTCAGATTCATGTTCCAGTTTGTAGCTTTGAGAATTGGTACCCTTCCTTTTCCGTTTTTTATAGTGCAAATGCTAGACGGCATTGAAACTCATTTGGTGTTGATGCCTTTATTGTCATATAGCATTATATCAGCTGTGATATTGTCTTCTGTCTTGATTGTGTGCATTTTCCACTGATGTGGCTGTAGATGAATGTCTTCTTGCAATTGAAATGTAATTGTTCTCTGTTTTTCATGTTCCTCTTTGATTTCCATCTCCTCTTCTTTTACTTTTATTGNCATGTCGAGGTTTGTTAGGATCATTATCGCTGCACGGTTGTTATGAGTCGGCGCTCTACTTAGTTTTCCAACTCCTCATCAGTTGGTGCTGCTTTGTCCATGTTGTCTTCCATTTGTAGTACGTCCTCTGCATCATAGTATGCTTCCTCATCACCAATGACGTTAATTTGCTTT
>CABFPE010000404.1:530229-594383 GCA_900660155.1 Hofstenia miamia | reverse complement strand
ACAGGTACTTCTTTTGGAAATACTATAAATAGATTGAAAACCATTGTAAGAGTTTGATAAAGAATTTTATTCGGAATTCTTATTTTGTTTCATATTAACAGTTTTATTATTTAGTACAATGTCAAGCTAATCAAGTGGTGTTTAGTAGTGGTCTGGATACATCACAGGGAATGATTCTAGGGTCTCTGTGCCAGATCACAAAAGTGCACATATGCTAGGTATAGGGGTTTTATCTCTCAATTAGCCAACTAGCATTTCATTTCTACATGTATTAGATAATTGATTGTCAGCAAATGGTTGGATGACCAAACTTTAGGAATTATCTTAATATTGTTTTAGATCTAAATTAATGACCTATAATTGACTGATAAAGTGACCATACATATAGTAAATTGTAAATATAGGTTAGGAAGTTGTTCAAACACATTACATTTAAATATGCTCATATATTTCAGTAATGGCTACATGTAATATTTAACAAACAACTAGTAACAGTTCAGGTTGCAAATAGATATAACACTTTCACACAATAGAGTCTAAGTCGAGTTGTGTCATGTATTGAGTAAGCACCAAGCTAATGTAGGTCACACATAAGCTATCTTGATTGAGCTGAGAAGTGGCACTCAAGCATTGGATGGAACAATGAAAGTGGATGTGGAGATCCACTTCAGGCAGATGCCCACTAGGAGATTATTACGGAGGTTACCACATGGCCTGAACAGAACAGATTTTGTAGTCTTGTTATTTTTTGTAAATATTATAGTTATTAGTGTAGAGTCACTTGGGGACTTTTTCCAATTTTTATTTTTATCATTTATATCAGTTTGAATTCTTTTAGTGATGTCAATGTGATGTAGTGAATTTCGAGTATAGTTTATGAAGATAGAATAGTCTCTCATCAGTTTGGTGCTACATATTATTATTGCTCAATTTAATTTGCAAGGGAAACATGATCTATGGTTTTGCATTGTAAACAAAGGCAGGTAGTAATTTCTTGATTGTATAAATATGAGAAACAATGTAGAGATCAATCAAATTGGATTTGCTTTTCTTTTACTGTTATTTCTAGTTTTACATTATATGCTTATAGTAATTGCATAAGTTCCAGTGACAATTTGGGAGTCACTCTTCTGTGCTGGGGATGATGATATAGATCTCAGCCAGTTAGCAGCCCAAATTGTGCACCACACTAAGTTATGTGTATGGTTACATGTACATCTAATAAACCTTTCATTTGAATTCAACATGGACATGCACATATAATTTATTACACTGTGATGATAATATGCTGTTGACTAACACAAATGCATGGTAATTACATGCTATTATTTGGTGAGCTGAGAGATTAGAAAACAACTTAGAAGCTTATTGCATATTGAGATAGATAATAAATTATGAGACAAATAGTGTAGCACTGTTCAAGTAAGTTTACAAGCTTCTCTCTTTTGGATCGCACTTTGGGTGGAAGCCATAAAAATTGGTCATCCTGGATGTTTTCTCTCTAAACAGTTACTAGTTACATGCATGAACTACCAATGTTTTTCTATAGGTTAATAATTGCTAGAATCAGGACTGCTATAAGATGGTCACTCTTGCAACCTTCTGCCATGACATTAAGTTCACCAGTGCTGTTCTAGTTCCCAGCCCCTGATTCTACATTAGTATCTTTCATGATGCTTTTCAGATATTAATCATGTAATTGAAAATATTATCTGAATAAATAATATCTTATCTTTTCTTATCTTATTAATAATTTTTGAGGTAATGGAATATGATGTTTTGTATACTTTTCTAAGCAATCCTTCAGTTTAAGTTTAGATAGTGCATAAATAGGCAACCTGGCATCTATCCATGCTGCAGTAACTTTGGTATTAAATGGGTGCTCCTCTTGCATTGATCCAGGTAGACTAATGGAGATGTTGTTGCTCTACCCTGGTTGGTTTAGTTGCTTTGCTTTTCTGTGTAGAGTAGTATTTAGGTGATCAGATACTGAAACATTAAATGATTTTGAACATAAATTACAAAAAGTAACCTGTCTGTTTGATTCTTGTAACAAAATCTTAAGAAGTATGTCAGCATGAGTGTCTGTATTTAATGAAACAACTGAAGTAGACTGTCATGATACATTTAAATTCTAATACAATTATGATAAACTAAAACATTTGAAGCAGGAGTAAACAAAAGCTAATTAAAGGGAAAATGTGTTGCATAAATCAAAGAACAATACTAGGGTTGTTTTGTCAAATTCAAATTACATATTTAACATACACATTTGTTTATCATATTTTGTTCTGAATTCTACTGTTTTTAAATTTTCTTTTGTTGATCTGTTAGTCATTTGAAAATCATCTGAAAATGTACAGAGGTAGCCAAAAAAATTCTGCTTACAGAATATTAAAATTTTGAGCTTATGAAAAATGTATTTCCATTACTTAGAGAAAATTTAAATAAATTTAAAATGTACATTCTTTGCAGTGAACTCTATGATGTTTGTCAGTTTCTACTAAAAGTTAAATTTTTTCAATATGTTCTTGTGTTTGCAATGTCCTTTGGTGCCTAGATACTTCAGTTTGTTTAGTGATTTCCCTTTCATTGAATCAATATTCTTGAGCCAATTGCTGTGTTCACATTTCAGATACAATGTTGTCTACACTCTTACCCATGGAGAGTAATAAATAAATATCAGAATGAGACAGTTTGTTTCTATTTTTGCAGCAGACCAAATTGCCATCTTTAAGATATTATGCAAAAATTTTCTTGAAATAAAATTTTTGGAAAAGCAATATTAACAAAATTTGAAATATGATAAATTAGTTTTTGACAAATTTGAGAATGAAGGAATGGAATTTGTGCCAATTAATTGAGCTTTTCACTGTTCTACATGAGTAACATCAAAGGGCTGTTATCTGAATAACAATGAGACAAAAATTTTAAAAGTATAATGGCATGTTCTTTACAGAGTTTGATAATGTCATGCTTTATGAATGCAACAATAAATTTCCACAAATATCAATATATGTGAGGTTATGAAAAATCAATATAAATGTGGAAATGATTTAAAGAATTTCATGAAACATGCTATATTTTTGCTACTGGAAAAATTCATGCTTCCTATAGATTATGGAGGATATTTTCATTGAGTGCTTAGGCTACATTTATACATATAACACAGCTAAAACAATAAAGATTTACACCACCTCTTGCATTTTGCAGAAGGCTTCAAATGAATTTGTCAGCTATTTTTTTTCATGAGTTTTCTTCAGATGGATAGTCAGTCCCAATTCTCTGTTTGCAAAAAGTGACTAATATAGACACATTGTCAGAATATTGGCTTGTAGAAAGGTTCATAGCACGCAGTTTCAGCTGCAAATTGCACAGAATAGAACATCACAATTTGAGAACCCACCTTTCAAATTTTTTACCTTGCCTGGGGGTTGCAATATTGTCAATGATTCAATAGACTACTAGATGTGGCAAGTAGCCAGGATTCAGAGAAGCCAACCAGAAGAATAGAAGGCATGATGCCTGATTGAGCAAACCTTGCATTGGACACTTGGTGAAACAGGCAGCCAGTGAGGTTATTACTGATATGTGAGTAAATTGATGCAAGATAAAGATGACATGGGTGGCAGCTGGAGATTCTGTGATTGACAGTGGGTAACCTACTGTAAAGAGCAGACCAGTAATTAATTCTACTGGTGATGATTCACATTCAGGTGAGCAGGTGCAATTTCTGAGAAATAACACAGTCAAGTGTACAGCTACTAAAGGAAAATTACTCATTATCAAACATTAGGTATGGTAAGAATTTGAATGTTTCAACAAAATTTTGCATTAGAAACATATCCTGAATATATTATACTAGTGTAAAATTCAGTTTAAATTTCAGTGTGTACATTTTATTAGAGCTTTCAAGATACCCAGTTTTGTCAATCAAACTGAAAAAATCAAGAAATAACCTGAATTAGCATAAGTTTCATCATTAAGGCCCAGTCATTTCTAGTTACAACTCTGTTCACAACAGATGGTTGAAATTGCTTGCACAAGATTCAAAGATGACCATTATTACTTAGATGTGTCTGGCAAGCAGTTTTCAAACATCAACACATTTCTCATTTTTTAACCTTGACCCACAATCAACTCAGGTAATTTCAATGAAATATTCATAAAGAAGAAGAACAAAAACTCTAGAAAAATAGAAATTGTATGGAAAATTACAAATTGCAGTATGAATTCACACCCTGGAATGGTTTGTTGAGCATAAGCTACAAGACACAATATGCCTCAAAATTATTCTAAATATACTGTTTTGAGAAATTTGATAAGAACAGTGGCCTGCATGAATACTTCTTTGACCTGGTCAGCCCATAGCCCATGTGGTCTGGAAAGTTCAATAGTCTCCATAGCTAAGTCCAGATTGCCTTGCCTTAGCAAATTGAAAATCATATGTATTATATTTTTTAGAAATAAATAAAATTTATTTATGGGCTCTTTGTAAAATTTAAATATATATTTTGTTCCTGAGATAATCCTATTGTAATTTCTGAATTCTGTACTTTCAATGTCAATCTGTCAATGATTTTTATATTAATTTTGTTAAAAGGATTTTTTTAGTTTTTTTTGGTAACTGCATCAAATACTATGTTAATGATTTTGTTGTATCATGCTCTGCTACTACAAACATTTCACAATTAGTAATATGAAATTATTAAATGATTAATTTAAATGAATTTCTAAAAGCCTTGAGTGACGTCATTGGTTTGGACAATCAGTAAGAATATGAAACTCTCCCACAAAACAAACTAATTGAGAAGATACAATCCCTTGACACTGAGAACAAATCACTAAATCAGAAAATGGAAGAAATGCAGATTGAAAACTGTAAATGATTTGCCATGATACAACTTGAAAACCAAAACTCACACCAGGAAATAGCAACCCTGAAATCTGAAAAATTTCAAATCATTACTGAGAATGAAAAGATCCAAACCACAAACAAAGAAACAAAAAAATGAAACCAAGCTCTCTCCAAGGAGAACAACTTACTAGAGAAGAGAAATGACATCTTGCAATGATGAATTAAATCATTGAATGAAATCCTCAACCACAACAACTATCATTAACAGGTTGAAGAGAGTAACAACCACAATATACAGCTAGCAAGCTGACTAATCTCCAAAGAACTCAAGAACAAAGCCTTACAAAGTCCAAGTTCAACAAACAAAAAACAATTAGCAGCCATACAAAACACTGACCACAGCTTCATAATATCAAATACTCCTATGAGCTTAAATGAACCAATGCCTATACAAAAAACTCTGGGACATCCCTTCCAGTAAATACCATAATTCCTCAACAACCTATTCTGAGTGTCATATCAGACTTAACACATATTACATCACTACCATCACCAATAAATAAAATTTTCTTAGAAAGTATCAATAACAAACTTGATATACTAAATAATAGGCTAAACAACCTTGAAAGTCCCTCCATGGACAAAAAACTCATCAAATTGAAACTACCTCCAGTAGTGCCAGACAACAGTCTCAAATTGCAAATTCCTCCACACAAATTCGTTGGCAAAACTGACGTCATCTCACCTACATTCAAAGAGTGGCTGTTCACATATGAACAACATCTAACTTTCCAAATAGTGGGACAAGAACATGCCCTTGCTCAATTCTCAACATTTCTTACAGGAAAGGCATATAATTACTATCTTACATTAAACAACACCACTAAATCAGATTACTACTTACTCATTCAAAATTTCTATGATCACTTCCATGCACCAACTGCATGCAACTATTATAAAATCCTCTTAAATAATACCAATTACAAACAAGAGGATGACATCAAGGAATACATCCTCCAAATTGAGCAACTATACTGCCTCAGCAGATCATCCACAGAATATTGCTCACAGGATCTTTTCACCCATATCACCTATGGCATGCCTCTCCAGATAAGGTGTAAATTTGAGCACAAATGTAGCCCTGATGACAAACTGCTTACTTTCATCAAAAAAGCCATTGAAGCCAAACTCTAAATTGATAACTATAGAAAATTTTCTAACCAGATCAAATTGAACAAAACTCAACAACAAAGTACTTCACACCAAACCAAGAAAACCAAGTCAGCTGATTCCAACACCACAAGTAGCTATAAAAATAGAACCATTGCCTACTGAAGCAGCTCCAAAACCAATAAATCTTAACAAAATCCACTGCAACCACTGTGGACAATGCAGTCATATCTGCTCAAACTGTAAAGCATCAATACACCTTCTAGCCAATGAAGAATGCTACTACACAGATGACTAAGAGGATGAGTTGCTTTACATGGCCTTCAGCTTATGTAATGTGCCAGCCATGTTCCAATGCTATGTCTCAAGAATACTGCAAAATGATCAACATCAACTTGATGATGGAATCAAAAGTGTACATCAACAATATCCTTATTGCATCTAAAGCAGTACCTGATTACCTACAAAAACTCAAGAAAATCTAACTTCTATTAAAATCCTCGGGCTTCAGAATCAATGCACAAAAATGCCATCTCCTCAAAAAATCAGTCATATTCCTAGGGCGAAAAATCAAAAAAAGAAAAATAATTCTTAAAGAAGATGTCCAATGGATATTAGAAAACCATCCACATATTGAACCTATTAAAATCCAAAACACCATTCCAATGGTCCTGGTACCATCAACAGGAATTAAATAAATTAAAACTAGAACTAAAACGCCTACCCATCTTAAACACACAGGACTTCTCCAAGGAATTCATCCTCGACTGCAACACCAGTTCCATGGCTATTGGCGCAGCACTAAGTCAAATAATTGATGGTATTAAAACACTGATACAATTCTTCAGCCATAAACTCTGGCCAGCTGAATTGAACTATGGCTCCACAAAGGCAAAAATGCTTGCCCTCATTGAAAGCCTTAAAAAATTCCACTACTTCTTGCTAGGCCAATCTCATTTTACTGTTTGCACCAACAATTGTGGCATAAGTTGGCTTAAAAGTTCTCTGGCGACTGATCTATTATTGCTTGCTGGATCAAGTATCTGACTAACTTCAATTTTACCATTGTCCACCACAAGGGTAAACAACATACAAATGCCAATCTTCTAACTGTGCTACTGCAATATCATTGTGACAAAGCCAATGCAATAGAAGATTCCATTTCCATTCATCTCTCAGTCTGTATACCAAATTCTATCAGACATCAATACAGATAGACAGGGCCACCCCATCTTACCAGTCTATCTTAAAGAGGAAATTAATGAACAGGAAATCATCAAACATCAACTTAAAAAAATCATTAATAAAATAAAACACCCAAATACACAACTAACCACATTAATTAACAAATACTATAACTAGAAATGGGCACTAACCACAAATGGCCTCTTGTTTGTCACAGATAAGCATCACAACTGGATAGTGCTACATGAATATTATAAAAGAGACATTGCTAATAAATTCCGCAAGAGAGGCCATAATGGCATTATTCAAATGTAAAACACACTTAATACCCAATTCATCTGTATCAGTGTCTGTGCCATCATTACTGACGTCATTGACAAATGCACAACCTTCACCTTAACCAACACTACACACTTTCCAAAACAAAAAGCTAACTTACACAAGATAACATCTACTTGTCCCAACGACATAGTCCATGTAGACATTGAACAACTGTTGAAAGAAGATGATGGTTTCCAATATGTCCTCATACTTGTTGATAACTTCACCAAATATGCTTGCTTTTTCCCAATATTCAACCAAACAGCACATACCATCACAACAGCAATACTGCAAGCCTGGATCCTCTGCTTTGGTCCTATGAACACACTAACATCTGAGAGAGGTACACAATTTGAAGGTTCCCTTACACAAGAACTGCTGCAGCAGCTCAACATATTACATGAACATACTGCCCCATACCATCAGCAAAGTAACAGCATAGTCAAACAGTTAAATAAAACCTTGATAAAACTAATCCATATTGCCACCCCCACATTGAGTATTTCTACAATACCAGTGTCCACTCAACTACTGGCCTAACACCTTTCAAGGTGACATAAGGCCACAAACCCAACACACCATTAGCCATGATGTACAAATGGTACAAACCACTACCAAAAAACAATTACATCAAAGATTTCATGGGCCAACTGCAACAAATACATGAAACCATATGCATGTTTAATAAGAAAAGTTCAGCCACCAAATACACAATTACAATAAGGATGTATATGGCCAACCACATCAAATCAGTGACAGTGTCTACTCCTTTACACCAGTGCAGACAACTGGTGGTAAACAAACACGGAAACTCTCAACCTCCTGGACAGGTCCACACACAATTTTGAAAGTGCTAAACTGCAATTACTATGTTCTAGATAACAGAACAACTAGAAACTTCCAATCACTAAGAAGAACAATCAAAGATATAGAACACACAACAATTAACAATAAACATGAATTTCAAATTATAAATAAAGATAACAACACATTCCCACTAATGCCTGAGCTAGATGACATCTGTGAGGATTCATTTGACGAAACTGTGACATTTCCATATACACCCAATCAGCAGATTAAAACATGGCCCATACGCAAAAACCACTTAAAAAACACAAATAATCGCACAGGCTGATCTCAACCTTAACCTTCTTTTTAGCTCACAAACTGATGAAGTGATCTCTGCCCAAACACTCCTGCAGCAAGAACAGTACTCCTAATACCTCCAATTTTCGCCACAGGATCAAACACTCACACTGAACTAGGAGTCTAACCTCGCATCCATCATACAGGTTGGATGCTGGTGGAAACTACTCACCTAGTTCGGGAGCAATACCCAATTGCTACCAATACATGAACATGTTGGATCTTCTCTGTGGTACAGGTTGGAGAGTGAAGGAGCTTCAAGTGGGCATTCAACATCACCATGCACATACCTGTGGTACAGCTAGGGTAGCTATGTCACAGTGGGGTCTGAAATGGACATTGAATGCTCAGCAAAACGGAAATTGGAAACTAGTATTACAGAGGAGACAGTGTCACAATCATTATGCAACCCAAAGTTAATCCATCATTGGAAAACCTACTAGTGATTTACTTTGTTAAAACAGAAGAACTCTCAGACACAAAACTGATTGAGAAAATCTCTCTAGCCTATAAATTTGCAAAAGCTTTGAAAATTAAACTGACTCTTACTATCTTAGATGCAGATCAATCTCACTTAGTTGGAGCTGAACTATACGAATTGGAATTAAGTTTGGATAACTTTTTCATTCTACATCCCAACAACTTTGCCATTCTCAGTTTACCTACCCAAAAACATCCACTGCAGCACTAATCCAAATTGATTTGTTCTTACATAGAATCTGCCTGCAACATCGCATGATAGTTGGCAAATGCCTTGCAGTTGATATTCTACTACAAGCACAATCATACAAGCTTATTGCTGGACAACCCGTTCTGGCTACAATTACCAAAATACATGTCAGCTTCACTTTGTCCTAATCAATTAATACACTAAGCGAAATCGCCAGTATCTGGACCAACATTAAAGCTGATCACCCAACAGAAAACAACTGGCCACGTATCAACATTTCATCAACATCAGGCAAATATCACTACTCCACAGAGCGACTATTTTGAAGAACCACGAGCACCAGATGTTAATGCCAATTCAGCACTGTGGTTAATTGCTATATATCTCACCAAAGACCCTACATTAGTTGAGCAAATGCCTCCTAGTTATTAAAAGTGAAATCCTGTTCAACTATCACAGCAAATATTTTCCAGAAAACTTGTATAATTCATTAACAACTACTCTGAAATATCACAAGGATGGCTCTAAACATATCCCTATCAAGATATTAGAACAAACAATTCAATGACAGCAGCAATTGCAGATTAATGAGGACATCATGATCTCAATGGATATACTGCTAATGCCACGTCACCAAACCACTATCAGGGAAAACAACCTTGAGAAGCTTGGTGCAGAAATACTACCACCACAACCTGAAAGGATGAAAACAGATGCCTCAACTTACCTAATACTTGTGACTAAAGCCACTCCTGTTAATACAACCATTGTAGATTGCCAGTACGAAATAATCAAGGAAACAGATAGCATATCATATATGAAAACTTGTTTCATGGAATCATGGTCAAAAACTGATATTGCTCTAACACTTGATGTCGAGTGTACAACCTCTAAAATTGTCTTATCTGATACTACAATTGAATGTCTCCATTCACATTACAGCTCAGATAGTCTCTGGAAGCACATCTTTCACGCAAAAGTGAACTTTCCTGTTTCCATAGGCATCACCAACATTGGATATCGCGTTGACAACTGATGTCCCTATGGAAGAGGCAATTGAGACGGAAAACAACTACTGTATACAGAGCCCACTCATCCATACCGCAATAATACAACTGGCATGGAGATCAGCACATAAAAAATTACTTTGCGTACACATCCCACTACTGGAAGAAAATCAGTATACCAACAACCTCAGCAATCTTATCAAAACGCTACAACAGAAAAGTATAAGCAAAGCCACCAAAAACAAATCAGAAACGATGATACCTTACGCCTGTATGCTGATGGACACGTTCCATTAGAATATATCTTCTGAAATAGGAAACCTGTAGCAGATCAAATTGAACATCTTAAATATTCGCTCTCAAAATTCCCATTGAAAACTGTCATGATGTTCACCAGTATGCAGGCAAAAATCAATGATCCTGAACTAATTACCAAGGATATGCTACGCCAAAAAAATATATTGATCTACTTTGATGAAGCCAAATTGCACACTAATCTATATTCGTTTTTCAAATTTTTCTACCCAGACACAATGTTTAAAGAAGACGAAGCTCATGCTTCCGATATTGACGCTCGAATGAAGCTGCTCATAGCCCTAAAAGGACTGCGCCTCGATTACAAATTTTACAACATCTTTACAAGGAAAATCAACTCACTACACAATGCGCTGCTGATCTCATCAAAAATGCAAAACCCAAAATTTTACAAATCTACAAAAACTCTCACAACTGAGCTGGAATCCATTTGTTACGCAACTTGTGCTTCAGAATTCTCCGATATCCTCTCTTGGAATGACCCACGCGCTGTTTCTCTCCTACAATACGCCAAGCAGCTCACACAGCTGAACATTGTGGAATTGGTGGACTAAAAATAGCCCAGCTTAGGGGGGGGGTTTGGCATCACCCTCTGCTACTACAAACATTTCGCAATTAGTAGTAGGAAATTATTAAATGATTAATTTAAATGAATTTGTAAACGCCTCGAGTGACCTCATTGGTTTAGACAATCTGTGCTATTTTGAATTTCTATATTTCTGCCACCCAGTAATTCTGATTTTTGTTATTATTGTATAAAAGGTCACGAGGCACCTGCTCATATTTACAGTATGCTTTAGTGCCACGTTTTGTTTCCTTTTCTATAAATACGATGTTTTTGTTAACTGATTTTCAATAGAATTTAATCACTGCTTAATTCTTGTTGGTTACGTAATTTTCTAAAAATGCTTTTCTAAATTTCTGATCGTTGCCGAGGGTGCCTTGTTCAGGTACAGCTTTAAAAGTTCACCACTACAGCACTTTGGCAGGTTTAGGAATAGTGCTTTACACAACTGCTTGTCATTCGTTATGCTTTATATTTTATTGCAGCACCTAAATTGCACGAGCTGAGGCCTGCACTGAGTTTAGGTATACTTAGCATGTAGGATACACTTTGCACCCAAGAACCTTTAGGGTTTCTCTCTCTCTTCTTTTAAATTAGGGCTCCGTCTAAAACGACACTTTCCTATAAGATTCTCTGTTTCGGGTCGGCCAAGTGTGGCCATGCACCCTTCCCTTACCTGATCTCCCGGCTACCTTTAACTTTTACTAGGAATAGATTCATTAGGCTCTGGAGTCAGGCCATTAATTATCGAGACATCGACAAATCCTGGTGTTCTACTACGCAGATTTTCATGCCGATGTCACAATTTAGCAATAATATATTAAGTTTGCTTACACTTTTGATTAAATTGCTTTTGCGAAATGTTGTGTGATAAATTTGGTTGATGTTTTGCATAATTCAACTACGGATATGTTTAAAAAGTACAATAATTATAATACTAATTGCGTAAAAATTTGTTTTATAATTAAGACAAAATATAGAATGACACAACAGCATTCAAAAGTAAAACTTCAGCATTTCAAAATCGGTGAGTAGTCCACATAAACTATGTTATTTAATTTATTAAAAGCAGAGAGAAAGTTTATACAACCTCACAACAAATTGAAGTCAACTATTCTTTGCAAATGTAATTATAATAATTAACTTTTAGCTAATGCAAAAAATTGAATATTATACTAAACAATGCAATAATTCTCTTGTTCCATTTGACAATTATTGGATTTGAACTAAATTAAATAAACTTCGTTTATATATAACATGGAATTTCTAATTCTCTTTCATTCTCTTGCTACCTATGTCACTAATATTTTCTCAATGACTTTCTTAGCTAAGAAATTATTGAGATCTGTGCAGCTACAATTATATATCTCCATCCAACTGCTTTACAATATCGTAGCTCTGATGTTCATGAGCATCTCTTTATTAATACAATTTTTCAATATAACTTTGTATTTATATAATTATTCATATCAAGTTCGCAAAACCAATTGTGTTTTGAATAGATTATTCATGAGCTCAATTGGAGCTTTAACTACATAGATAAAAACCAATATTTATACATTCTTCAGAATCTTTCTATGGTGTAATTAAGCGAATGGTTGGTCGATATTGTAGATATATGGTATTTTGCAGCATAATCTATCACACTCTATACACATTTCACTGAATGAATTAAATCATATTTAGGCATTATATGAACATGCTGCCAAAATATGCACTGACTATTCAGGGGCGAGGTGGATATGTAATATTTAGGAGCTAGAACTCTTGTAGGAACTCCCCACATATAAACTACGATTACTGTTAGACAAAGTATTTATATGTGTATATATATATATATATATATAAACTTATGAATAAATATAATTATTAGNTTCATAACTAAGATCAGGTTTAATAAATACTTTGGCATTATAGCCACGTAATTTGTATGACTGAGCAATAACTCATCGTTTGTTCCATTCTGTAGTTAGATCCACTATGATAGATGGTATTAGGAGAAACAAACTTAGACAATACGTATTATTAGGTTGATGCATAAATATCCGGCGTTTTTAAAATAATATCTGAACAGTGTTTATGCATAATTATTAAAAGGATTCGTCAATGTTTTATTGTTTTAATTCATGTTTATTGTTTTATTATTTTTTATTGTTTTAATTCATTTTTATTATGTTTACTTTAGAACTTATTTTAGAATGCGTGTTAAAAACTATATGCATATTAGGCATGTTATGCTGTATCACTTCGAGAAAGGATGGAAGGCGGCTGAATCTTTTCGCGATATAACTGCACTACCATATCAACCGATCTCTCAAAAACTGGCAGTCGAACAAAGTCTTTAGCAATTTTGATGAGTTGGTGGAAGATGTCCGATCGTGGATTGCGTCAAAGAATCGCAGCTTTTTTGCCCGTGGAATTGACCTTCTTCCGAGAAAACTATTTTGTGTTTTGTCTTGTTCATAATAAACACTGTTCAGATATTATTTTAAAAACGCCGGATAATTATNTATATATATAAATAAACTTATGAATAAATATAATTATTAGTACATATATACATCCTATTATTGACAATCTAATTTTTTAGCATTGGACTTGCTATATTGCATTTAGGGGGAGCCCATAGCTCTCTAATCCCCCGCAGTCAGCATCGCCACGATAACTATTTTATAATCATTTAATTTGAAGTAAATACAATCATGGAAAAAGTTTACATGACAGGAGGTACTTCATAAAACAACTAATTTTAATAATGCAGCAGATGGGGAACAAACTAATTTCTCACAAGAGATCTCATTTTGAGTACGTGTCACGCACAGTGAACGAAATTTTAAAATCATCAATAGCTTAATTGGTCTCATGGGACCAAATTTGTGTTGACATTTAAATCTAATGTAATTTAGTATTTTAGTACATTAAGAATTGCATTCGCATTTGCATCACCAAGTCGTGGTAAATAACAGTTAATTATGGAATTTTAACTTTTGATTTATTATAATTGAACGCTAGGTTAATGACTCTTATAAATAAATTGTTGCATTATGCATATATAAAATTCATACTACACTAAAATGGAAATGCATCAACGGAAGCTAACATATCTGCCCAACGTTTCCTTTACTCATAAATTTAATATAAAAGCAAGTATTAAAATTCAATAAATTTTTCAACTTGAACTATTCCTTAACCCTATTTGATATGTTTTTTGGACTTTTCAGATCTAGGGAGGAAAGTCACTTTTCTTCCTATCTAACCCAGGATTGGATTATGATAGTTAAACGAAATATTTTTCATGTGAGACCATAAATATGGAATTTTCAGAAATGTAATGCTATCATTATTTTTGATGACTTCATCAATTTTCAAATTTGGGGATGCTTTCAAATATATTAAATATTGGCTTTAGCAGTTGGAAATGAAGAAATTTACTATAATTCCTTCTTAGCTTATCAAATCATCAAGTATATTTTTCTTATTTCAAGTACTTTTTTCATACTAATAACAATAATAGATTTTGAAAACATTATAAAACTATGCTCTTTTTGAAGAACAATAGCGTATATGAAATAAGCAGATATTTAGAAAAATCAAAATATGGGGTTATTGCCCCCCTCCCATTAAAAGCTATGAAAAGCAAACTAACACAATAAGAGAGTTCCTGAACTTTTTGAGTAATAGTCAAAATTTTAAAAGGTGGAGGAAATCCGCGCCCCAGGTCGAATAGAAGTAATGTTGACCAAATGAACCAATTTTACTAGATCCATTAAGCATTACAAATAAATGACCATGATTACCGATAAAAAAGCTGATTAGGCATTGTTCAACGAATTCATGAAATCAAAAGCGGTTTTACGATATATCAGAAAATCTACATAAAACAAGGATTTAAAACAAAAATTAAAAGAAGCATCCCCACTTTGTGATAATAAAAATAATAATATTGTTTTATATTTTTGAACAATGGGATGCATTTGGTATCTTTTACAGATATAATTGTATAATATATTTACAAGAATTTGTATTTCTTTGTGCATAACCATTTACATTTCAACTAAATGTATACAATAAAATCAATGCACTAAACCACTAACATACAATGAAACAATTAACTCGATCTGGCTCGTTTCGGACATTCTCAGTCAGAGATAGTCATTCTGCTTTCCTTACGACAATTTTAATCTCCTCAAACATTTAAGTCAGAAAATATAATTTAAATATTTGTTTTTAAATAACTTGTAACAATTTAGAGTAAACAAAGTAAATACCAAACAATACACGTTGTTTTGAACCATCTCTAAAGCAATTTGAAACATCCATTAATACAGAACGAAATAGCCGTTTTGTAAAATAATTTACTTCATCTTTACAATTTACGCTTTAATAATTATTTCCGAAATTAATGGCATATTTAAATGCTAATGAAGGCTACAATTTTCAATTTCGACGAAAAATATTCGTGGCTCATCGCTAGATAATAGACTCAAAGTACTGTATGACGACAATACAGTTAGTTAAACTCATTAATAATCCAGTAATGACTTTGATAAATTGTTAATACCATGAATAATTGACGAATCCCGCTAAAGTCAGTAAATGAAGACTCCTATGATTAAGTGATGGTTAATAAATTGTCAAAATTTTATAATCTAGATTGCTGCTTCAGTAAACAATTTTATACATGTTAATAAACTTTGTAATTGAAAGATAAATGAATTCGAAAGCGATTTTGCAATATCTATTATATTTTCTTCATTTGCATGCAAATGACAGTAGAAAACAATGCAGTGGCATCGCGAAATGGGAGACTCGGGGTTGTTTGATCCACTAAATTTTCTAAAAATTATCAGAATTTTGAAACGATATCTATGACATGTAATGTAAGTCCTTAGTGTAAAATTCTTACAAGCCATACAAAATATCATGCAAAGCTTATATAAATGCTAGTGGGAACTAATAATTTGTTCAATTCCCAATGCTGTTGAGGGAATTCAAAACTATAATTTTTTTAAAACAATTTGGTGCAAAGCATTTGATGCTGTATACCAATTGAAATACCAATGTTTCTATTATAAAATAATAAAAGAGTGGGTTGAGCCCTATGTATAGGACTCTTTTCAAACTTACAATGCGACTAAAATTGCGAGCAATATAAGTAGAAATTGGACGAAAAATGGGAAATTGTTACGGAAAATCCACTCTCAATTTCAATGATGAAAGGGTTGACTGATATTGTTGCTTCATATTTGATCTTTTAATAATTCATTTTTCAAAGATGTAGCTTAGGTTGGATTCACATATTTTAGTTTCCTCAACAATATACTGAATAATTTTTTTGGTTGAAAATTCAATAAATATGTTGAAGACGATGGGACCTTTTCTAACTTTGTTTTAATGCTTAAAATTAATTAAATAAAAATAAACCAATTTAATTCAGCTAGATATGACAATAGTAGTTATATTCCATTATGACATAGGAAATATTTAGTAGATTCCATATGCTTTGAATCATCAAGCTCAATTTAACTGCCTTAGCAATTGAATTTATTGTTTTTCTAAAAACAAAAAAATTGATTTATAAAATTGATTGTACTTTAAAAGAATTTTCCCAATTGCCGAGAAAGATACAACAAACAGCTAGGTAAAATATCAATTTGAAAAATGAAGCAGATTTTTTTTTGGCAAAATTTTGCAAAAATCAATGTACTTTGCAGTGATAAACAAATTGTAGTTAACAAAACTATCCAAGCAAATTAATCCTTGAAAAATGGGATATTTGGAGGCATGAATTTTTTTCACATGTTCCATATTCTAGTTCAGCCTAGGGGAGGTAGTTTATTCATTTGATTAGAATATTAAGCTCCACATAATGAATTATGTATATAATAGCTGAAAAAAATCTTAAATTTATAAAAAAATTTTCTACATTAAATACTGTACACATCAGACTTAAGCACCAGCCTCCTATAAAAATGAAAGCGAATAAAATGCGATATATTTTAAAAAGAGTTGATTCAAATCTATCAATTTAAGAGATGGAAACATATTTTATTATAGTCATAAATTTATGGTTCTATTCTCTAATAAAATTCTTTGTGCTTTATAAAGTGATTAGCTTTGTTTTTCAACGTCATAGTTTTCCCAATAATTGAGTGTAAAATTTTTCCTACTATTGAGGAATTCAAATGTTATTGAAAAGTAGCAAATATTCCTCAATTTATATCTGAAGGATGAAGTCAGTCAAATATTCCCTGATTTAATGTCATCCAAAATATTCAAATGTTGATGGAGTCTTAAAATATATATCTGACAATTACAGACTAATAAAAGAGTTGAGTCGACCCAAAATCGGGTCAGTTTGGATCACTGTTTTGAGCTAAAGAAATGGTTCGCGTCGGATCACATAAGTTGAATTATGATTGGGTCGGGTCGGGTCACTTTAAATATAAATTATGACAAATCCAATTTTTAAAAAAATATTCAAATGTCTGTGGGAACAACTACTCTAAAATTTTTTTGAAGCCGCAGTGCACAAAAACAGAGTTTATCACGGGATAGAACCAGTTTGTCGGAAAAGAAAGTGGAAACAATATCCAATCTTGTAGTGTTTTCAGATTTTAAATATCTTTGTTTTGTTAATGAGTTATAGCCGACTAAATATATACTTTGGGCCATCACAGTTTTTGAAAAATTCCTAGTGGCAATTTTGGCAAAATTGACCAAAAGTCAATGAAGTCACATTTTACTACAGCTGCAATTTCTTTTCAAATAAACAAAAATAATTAGCCCAAGCTAAAAATATATCCTTGATATTTTGAAAATATGCAAAATAGTTCAGTAACATGCTTATAAATCACTGGGAACCTCCTCATGCCACTGCTTCCGATATTGCATTTGATTCCAATCAAATTGGTTTGGATAATATGGCATCCTTTTCTAAAAGAATATCTAATGAATCTCATATCATTCATTATTCAAATGCATCATAGCAAATTGCTATACACCTCAAGGCATCATTTTCAGAGACCGTTTCTCAAGAGAAAACTCTGCTCCTAAAATTCAAGAAAGTATGAGAAGGTATGCCAAGAAGGAAGAAGGATCTGACACAAAAGTAGTTCACCATAGATATTATCCAAGAAAAAATAGGCTGCCTTGTGTCATCAGATAACCTAGATGTCAAAGCATGGGGTCCATTCTCGGTATTAAGTGCTTAAGAAATGGAGAAAGAAGCACCTCAGCAGAGAGTTGCCACAGTCTTGAATATGTGCAGAGTTACCAAGGTTTCTTTAAAGATGCTGATTGCAATGTGACATTGCGCGAGAATATATCAGTTGCCATAGTGGAAAGGTTTATTTCTTTTACGAAACCCCATCGTTTTTAATGACATTTGCTTGTATTGGCATTCAATTTCACGATTTGAGAAGAAAAATTTATGCCTCATATTAAAATCCAAAAAATTCAAAGTACACAAAATCGGCGGCATCCAACTTCTAAGCAAAAAAATTTGTGATTTCTATAAAGCAATGAGGTCATGCAATTTCATCTATTGCTAGAATCGTAAAAACATTGTCACCACTTTCTGTATTCTCAAGCAGTGGAAATACATAGTACAAGCAAAAAGTCTCGAAAAAGATGACGGGGATACCAAGGCAGCTTGAGATAAGAATTACTTTTGAAAAAGTCTCCAGATGCATCCCTTTCCTCAAATTTTTCAAGATTTCAACAATGGATTACTGAAGCAGCACTCCAAGAACGTTGTTAGACAGGAAATAAAACGTCTGCAAACTGCCTGAACAGTTCTTCAAAAGACAATGCCCCATAGCATGTTGCAAAAAAAACAATCGAATTTCTTCAACAACTTGGGACGTCCTGTACGACATGGCTCCCACAAAACCCAGATATTAATCTAATTGAAGACCTTTGGAGAAAGGTCAAACATAACCTTAGTAAGGAAAAAATCGATATCCAAAGTGCTGACAAATTGTAGGCAAATGTAGAAAGAATCTGGAATTTGATGCCCCTGTCAGAAAATGCATGGTCACTTGAGCAAATTTCATTATACATGTTTGGTTGGGTCTATGATATTGTTAACATAATCGCTTTATTATATTATACATCATTTCCCTTTCTAATATACATTTATCCAAATATGTTAATGAAGTTGAAAAGCTTAGGAGTCTATTTTTAAAGTGTTCGATATTACATTTTTCAGGTAACAAGTTAGGGATAAACTTTTTAGTAAACTGCTTCCATAAAATTGAACAATTGTGTATAATTATACTTTTTAAAATATATTTCGTGATGTAATTCACACTATTTAGCAAATATTGTTGAAAGTATATTATATTAGTTACCCAAACCCTTCAAATTATTTCTTCGGAGGTTTAATAGTATGATATTAACATGTACTTTTTATAAATTGAAATCTTATGTAAACAAGAATAACTGCAGATATTAAGTCCAGCGAGGTGTTTTGTATTAAGCCTTTAAACTTTTGTGCGGATAAAGAATGAATAAGTTGCAAAGCCCACCTGCACTTTAATAATAATAATAATAATAAAAATAATAATAATAATATTTATTTCTAAAATCCTCTGTACATAGAATCACTATATAAATATAGTGATAAGCACTTATTAAGATTTTAAAAATAGTTTTTTCTGTTTCAATAACTAAGCTTGGTTGTTGGGCTTGATTGAATTCTTTGGTAATTTAAATAGTTGATTTCTCTTGGTTTCAAATACATTTTTAAATTTCTTTTAAAGTCTTTAATTAATTTTTCTTCTTTAAATTGAGGTGGTAATTCATTCCATAAGTCAATAAAAAAATTAGTAAATGAGTTCTTCATCATATTTTTCTTAAATTTAAGTTTTTATATGAATTTGTTCTTAAATGTATTTTAGTTGGTATTTTGTTTCTTGCCTTCAATTTGAAAATTATTTCTAGAGATCTTAGTCTTTGTAAATATTCTAATGAAAATATATAGTTATTTTCTTAAATTGTAGTTTGCTTTTTTCTTTCACAGATGATATTGATACTCCTTTCTACTTTGATCTTCATTCTTTTAAATAGGCTGAATATAAGTAATGAGGCAATATATATGATTTTATTAGAGTAATTTTCCAATTTATAGCTATGGATTTTTGAATTTTAGTTAGTGTTTTGATTCCTTGTATCATTTTCTGCATTGTTTTGTTGACTTCAATTTCAAATGTTAAGTTATTCCTAAGTATTTAATTGTTGTCTTTTTTTTGTATAATATTATTGATTATTTTTAACATTAATTTTTCAGTCTTGGTAGAAATATTTAGTACCATAATTCTAGTTTTTCAACATTTAATTTCATTTTATTTTTTTCAAAGTATAATATTGCAGTTTGTAGTGTGCCTATTAAATCACAATGGTTGGTTGAATACAGCAGGGTGTATTCAGCATATTGGACACATTTTTTGTTTTCATTAAAATTGATGTCATTAACATAAAGATTGAATATTAATGGCCCTAGAACTGAGCCTTGAGGTATTCCTTTATTAATGATTAGTTTATTAGAGATTTCATTGTTTACATTTACGTATTGTTGTCTATTAGTTAAATATGAGGTTAATAACTTAGTTGCATAATCACTAATGTTGTATATATGTTTTAATTTTTTAATTAGCATTTCATGATCAATTGAATTAAATGCTTTAGATAGATCTAATTATAAGATATAAACACTCTCCTTTATCTATATGATTTCTCCAATCGTCTAAAACAAAAATTAATGCATTATTTGTAGACATATTCTTTCTAAATCCAAATTGTAAAGATCGTATTATTTGATATTTTCGAAATATTCATTAATTTGGTTATATAAATTTTTTTTCGAATATTTTACTTGTAATGGATAGAACTGAGATTGGTCTGTAGTTTCATCAATATCACCCTTTTTGTAAATAGGTAATAATTCTGCAATTTTCAATTCCTCTGGAAAAACACCTTCATTACTGCATTGATTTAATATGTCCCATAGCGGTCTACTTATGATTTGCATTGCTTCTTTTATAAACCATTTTGGTGTTTTGCTTGGTTTCTGAGACTTAATAACTTTTAGATGTCTTGATCCTTCCTCAAATTGATGCAGTGTTACAAAAGTAAAATAAAATTTTTTCTTGTCTCTTAAATTCTTATAAATTGTCATTTCTTCTTGATTGTGAATTTTTCTTTGTTCACAATCATTAAGTCCTCCTAATTTTATAAATAAAAGTTTTGTAGATGCTTTATTAGTTATATTTTTTATTTTGTAAGTTCTTTTTCGATTTCATTTATTTTTTTTCAGATTCACAGAATAACATTATGTCATTATTGGTAGTGACACTAAATTTTCATTTTCATTTTCAATATTTTTATTGGTTTTTTCAATATTACCAATATATGTTTTTACATTCCTTATTGTTTAATGACCTAACTTTTTGATGTAGTAATTTGCTTTTTGATATAGTTTGGGGTTTATAAGGTTTTTTTGATCTTGTTTTGGGCTTTTTGAGGATTCCACTTTTGCAGAATTTAATTCATTAATTTTAACATTAATACAAGATAAGAAATTCTTCTTACTCCTTGAAATAATACTATTGCAGTACAATTTGTGTTTACTGCAAATATTTATAACATTTATTTATTCGAGGTCAGTAAATGACATTAAAAGATTAGTAATTTTCAATTCTTTATCATTACTGAGATTAAAAGTATCTGAATACACCGACTTCATTCAGATGTATATTTAATTTATAAGCTATAGAAATTCTAAAATTTCGATACTTAAAAAGTTATGAACAACTTACGTGGGAACTTCTATTAGTAGCGTGCAAAAGGGAAACATTTAACTTTATACTGTAATTAGGAACATATTTGATTGAGTTTTGTTGCTACGTATGAGAAAATTGCTGTAAAGTGGGAGCAAGAATTTTTATAATCTTCTAAGAGATTTTTTCTATACTAGGAAACAAGCTAATGAATAAATTATAGCTGCTAGGTATATTATTAATATGGGCCATTTCTTAAAAACAGACACTGGTAAATTAACCAATAAATCAAATAATCATGGCATGTTCAATGAAAAGTTTGATGATAATCATTGATCAATTAGACGTAAAAATATGAAATCTATGGTAGAAAGTTAAGATTTCTCGAGAACTGAATGAATGATATACCTTATCTTAACTGAATCCCTGGCAAGGTAATGGAAAATGACGAAGTAGGCACCTAATATTTCAATAGAAGCAAAAAATTGTTGATAATGGAAAAGCAAGACAGTGTGTACATCAAAATCTAGGTTTTATGATAGAAAACTCTTGCCACAGATTCAAACTGATCATGGGTATTATCACAAGGGCAAGAAATGAACAAAAATTCATGACTATTTTTTCCTTAAAATTCTAAGAGAAATCAATATGTTTGCAAGTAATGAATATTCATTGAGGTTTCGAAATATGATCTAAATTCAAGATAATGCTTTTTAAATTGTCTTTGTGTTTATTAACGAACAAAATAAAAAATTCTATTTTTTGAATGATCCATAATAATTATTATTTTTTCCAAGAATTAACAGCAATATCCTTAAGTCCTAATAATAACATTAATGATTTTCTATGCATTAACATTCCACACAGACACAATCTTAGCACGCCATCTTTCGACAAAAATAGTTATATTTAAAATCACCTACATTTTATTCATTAACTTACAATTATTTATAACTTACCAACGTGCGTACCATAAACATAAGCTCAGTAAGCATTATTGCTCCTATGAATATAATAACTCGTATAATTTTAATTAGTCAATGGAAAATTTTGCGTAATGAGCTACGGAATGTTTGATTTTCATCAAAATTAAATATAGCTCCACTTTGATTAAAAACACAAACTTTTCCTTGAATCTAAAAACGAGGCTTGTATTGAATAATGGACAAAACTGTAATAACTGATTATGACTATAAGCTGAATTTAAAGTATAAGATCTCAAATTTCCATTTTTATATATATGCTGTACTCAAATACCACTCATTGTCAGTAAATGAACTATGAACTCATTTGAAATACTCTGCGATTGTAAGAATCACTATATGAGGGAATTTCCTGTCTCACATCTGAAAATCAATACCTTCCATCTGCTAACAAATTTCCTGCTGATTTATTCAACATCTAAAAGTAACCCTAATAGTGTTCATAGTATTTGGATTACATTATACATGTACATTGTAAAATTTGAAAATCGGTAGTAATTTCTTATGTATCATCACACAAGCAAAAATATAACCATAATTGAAATGAAAAGATATTAAAAGTTGTAAGCGAAGAATGAAAATTGCAATAATAATAATTGGTGTATTATTCAGCTCAATTCGATTTCTAAATTTCAAGGTTTCCGTTTTCGTTAATTTAAGAAAATCATTATTCTAATTGCAAACAGTGCTTGTAGCGAAAGCGTTCTTGATTGTTAACAATTACATTCTAAAACACAGCAATAATATTACAATCAAAGTTTAACAATGTAGGCAGAACTAAAAACAGCAGAAATAAATTTCTAAAATTAGCTTAATTAATGCATTTGATAAAGTAATATAGCAATGAAAATGTGCAAATTTTTAGAGATATTTATTAAAAATTACATAATATTGGACGTTTCAATCTCTAGAAAATTATGAAAAATTATATGGAATGTGTTTATCGTTGTATTACAAAAATGATTCTATACACTCTAAATTAACTCTTTTCCTCCATATAGTATAACGTTGTTTCCTATTTGAAGGGATGAAATTCCAAGGTAAATATACTTTGTCAACAAATGCTAATGGTCATGCGAAAATTCTACTGATAGACATCAGTTTGTGAGTGATTATTGAAAGAGTCAGAAGGATATTGAGTAATAGTAATCATCATGACTCGTTTGCTTTTGTTACAGCATGGAACTGACTATGGAATATGAAATTTTCTGATTAAGCTTTGTATGAGAGTCCTCTTGAATATTGCTTCATCTAAACTTCTCAGATGCAGGTAATCGAAATGAATATTTTGTTGTACACCTATAGATGGATGATAGTCACCAACAGACAAAATCGCAATATCCACACAGACACTTTGAGAAATCAATATTATGCTCTATACACCCTTAAACGTAAAGGTTGCACATAAGATATAAAATATAAAATACCTTAATATCATTAAAAATAATAACTGAAGCACCTACAAAGGAAAATTCAAATGAACTATACGGGTTTTTAGTATTTAATAGGGTATCCATTATTTTCGACAAAGCTTGTATCGTCTTTGACATCGAATTAAACAAATTTGCAATGTACTGTCGAGAATGTTAATAAAATCTCTCTTTTGATTATTCACCATTCTCTTTAACCGATCCCATCCATTTTCAATCAGATTGAGGGCTGGAGACTTTGCTTGCCAGTCTGGCAGAAGCATAACTCCTTTTCTTTCTACAAATTCAATAACTTCTTTTGACTTATGACAAGGTGCGTTGTAAATCATCAAATGCTCCACTATTACTTCTTGAGGAAGTTCAAACTGGAATTTGGATCAACTATTTCCTGAAATGATTTAGTGTAGCTCTCTGTCCCATGTTTTCAAGAGTAAGCATATTTTTGCTGTTAGTCTTACGTGGATAGGCTAGATAATGAATTCAAATAAAAATTGTTTAACTGTCGACAATTTAGTGTGCGTATATCATGATTTGTGATTATAATGTTTGAATGCGTTTACAATGTTAGTTGTGCGACCTTTATGTTCAAGACTAACTCAAAAGCTTGTATGGGAATCTGTTTCACATATCATAAAAGGCTGAGTTTAACCGTGTTTTTCTAGTTAGGGTTGGATTTCATTTTATTAAATTTGACACAATAGTGCTGAATATATTTCCAAATTTTATAGCATATATTTTTCAAAAGAATGATGTCTGCTAAGCATCTTCTGTATTGAAAATTAGTTTTAAAAATTTTTTTAAGGAATTTCCAAAATTTCAAAATAAATTATCATATTTAGTTTTCCTTTTGAGAATAAGTTTATATTTCAAAGATATTTGACATAGAAAGGCTTCTCACAGTCATTACTCCACTCAGAACAGTTGAATTTGCAACTGAAGCGTTTAGCTAAATGTGTATAATATTTTGTATATATATTCAAAAGAGCAACTGAACACATGCATTTCTATTCACTTAACCTTTACTTTTCAAAAAAAAACAAAAATTTACCTCACTGTTATACTGATGATAAGTCTCAGCAATTCAATCCGGACTGCGGTTCGCAATCAGTTCATTTAAATCAATAAATAATATGTTATATTATAGAAATTTATATAAACAATTTCCTAATAATTAGAAACGTTATTAAAAATATTAATTTAAAGTCTTAGCTAAAAAATATGTTTGTTTTCATAAACATCATAAATTTTTTTCTTAATATCTGCATATTAGAGTCATGATATTATTTTTCTATCTTCCTATTTTGAAAGAACGTCTAATATTGTTAGTAACAAAAAAGTAAGTAAAATAAAGGAGAAGATATATTTGAAGACTTAGGAATAAATTCCAACATTTTTAATTACTAAGACCAATATTTATTTGAATTCAAAAAAATGCCGAAATTTTGAGATTCTATGACATCAAAAAGTAAGAATTGTATCATATTTCTGAATATTCTAATTGAATCTAGCAAATTTGCAATTTTTAAAACACTGTGTGTACTTTTCACTAACATAGTTAATAAGAAGAACGTCCAATCAAAATTTCAGCTAATAAATTATACAGCACAATAGTGCGTCCTCATTGAGTTTTAATAACAGAAAACAGGTGCTGAAATATTTAGTTCTAAAAAATATTGACATGAAGGACCTACAAAAAAAATTTATATTAAAAGCAAATTCGACGCAATATTCCAAACGAATAGCTTTTTACTAGAGAGTGACATTGGGTACGCGATAAAATTCAACTCAATTTCGGGTTTAGGGTTGGGTAAAAAAATTAGATTGATTATCAAAAAATACTGATCTAAATCACTTTTTGATTTGAAAAAGATCCAAGACATTAAGTAATACCAATAAACTGCTGTTTCCCTATCAGAAAATGATTAATGTTAATGATCTTTTGATTGAACAGGGATTTATTTTCTCCAATCAAAGTCAAAGTTTCGGGTCTGGTTAGGGTATTAAATATTCCGATCGGGTTGTTTTCGGGTCCATACTTACCTCATATTGTCACTCTCTAGTAGGAACTTAGCTAGGTCTCAACTTTAAACGAAATTTCATTATTTTGTCAGGATGACGCTATCTAGGTAAAGGTGATAAGCGAACTTGTGACTTGTAAAGAAAATGTTTAGTACGCAATCTTCATTACAGCAAAAGTATTTCATGTATCCAATAAGTGTAGAACATTTGCTTGAAACTCAAAGTAATTTTTTAAATACAGATTGAAATAATTGAAGAAGATTATCTAAGGAATTTGCAACAAAGCGATGGATTGTATTGAAAAATTATGCAAAAAAATTCAAAAATGGCATGTTAGCTTCAAAATTCTGACAATTTCCCATGATAAGCAGAAACAGTATTCTCAAATATGGTGAAACGAAGGGTTATGTTGACACCTGGAACAAGATAGTACTTATCTTTTAAGTCCTAGGAACTTCTTTGGCAACATTGTTAATATATGTATTATTTGAATTCTGAAATATCTTCTGAAATATCAACGAGACTTTCATATAATGAACTCCTTAAATATTTATGTATAAAATAGATTCTTAACTGAAAATGGTCATTAAAAGAGTTTCTCAGTTTCTATCAGAAATTGAAACCAAAAATTATATTTTTAGCTGACATGCCCCTGCTCAGTCCTCCCCCTAATAGCTGCCCCTGAAATTCTTATAAAACATTGAAGTTCAAAAGACCTTTTACAGACCAAATTCGAAATTTCAGCATAATAAAAATGTGAAAACATAATATACAAAAATGAGTCTGTTTGTGAAGAGAAGAATACCATCTTGTTAAAAGAAATCCTTGAATAATATATTAAATTTACCTAATGAGACAAGCTGGGCGGTTCCATCTATATCGTAAGCGAGGTCATTCATATACTTGAAGTAATTGTAAATATACCTAATTGCTCGGTTATTCTAGACATTGTCGTATGAGTAAAGCAAACTGAAGAGCAATGCTTTCAAAAATTCTCCTTACATGTTTATTCTACGTCACTGAATGCTTAGTATTAAACAGAGTACCCTAAAAAGCACATTTATGCAAGAGTAGGAAGGAATTTAAGCTTATCTGAAGCTTGTTGGTTTTACTTCAATGTTCACCATATGAAGGCAAATAATTGAAAATTTTTTAATGAATTTAGTTTATCTGACATAAAAAAATTCTCCTTACATGTTTATTCTACGTCACTGAATGCTTAGTATTAAACAGAGTACCCTAAAAAGCACATTTATGCAAGAGTAGGAAGGAATTTAAGCTTATCTGAAGCTTGTTGGTATTACTTCAATGTTCACCATATGAAGGCAAATAATTGAAAATTTTTTAATGAATTTAGTTTATCTGACATAAAAAAATTCTCCTTACATGTTTATTCTACGTCACTGAATGCTTAGTATTAAACAGAGTACCCTAAAAAGCACATTTATGCAAGAGTAGGAAGGAATTTAAGCTTATCTGAAGCTTGTTGGTATTACTTCAATGTTCACCATATGAAGGCAAATAATTGAAAATTTTTTAATGAATTTAGTTTATCTGACATAAAAAAATTCTCCTTACATGTTTATTCTTACGTCACTGAATGCTTAGTATTAAACAGAGTACCCTAAAAAGCACATTTATGCAAGAGTAGGAAGGAATTTAAGCTTATCTGAAGCTTGTTGGTATTACTTCAATGTTCACCATATGAAGGCAAATAATTGAAAATTTTTTAATGAATTTAGTTTATCTGACATATAGCATAGCTTGAGTTCACATTAAGAAAAATGTGCAATGTATGTAACTCTTGGGTTGTGTTTTGTTAAGTTTGGATACTGAAAATGATGATAAAATCCAAAATAAACCTTCACGTTTCATTGGGTACAATACCTTTGCTTGGATATGCCATATAGATCAACAGGTACTCCTCGAGAGCTTTTTGGCATTTAACAAGGCAAAAATAGCACCGTGATTTCAAATACGCAATCTTGAACTCTTGTGGTATATACAAGTACCATTAATGAAATCGAAGGCATGAATATATTATTAATCAAAGTTAAATTATATCTGATTTGCAGCATATATTATTAAAAATATTTATAAGGATGCTTATAACATGCATGCTAAATTCATTATGTCTGACAAGGTCGGTTACAAATTAAATTTACTATTTGACTTCTGTCAATTGAAGTCTTTCTCAAATAAATCCACTGGCTGCATGTTTGGAGGAGATGCCAGTTACAATCTAAAAGCACAGCAGTCGATATATTCGCAATTCTTAACTTCAAATTACTTTGCGACATTTATTTCCTGCGCAGTAGCTGTGACATCCTTACAGCATACAATTTTTTTTCTTCAAAGCAATATTTAAAAATTTGTTTGACAGAATATAATTATTAACCTCTATTCAAGTTTATGCATTACACCGCTCTTAGCGCATCACATTCTTTCACAACTCCTATATATAAATTTATTACACACTCATCGTTTTAAGAATTGTCATATTTTTGATGTTTTCTTATAATTGGTTTACTAATAAATTTCGTGAGTTGGCGAACAATATAAAACTCAAGGTCATTATCCTGAATTGTTAGAATGGTGTTTCGAAATGATTGATTGCAATGAAGTAACTTAAAAATTGTGTTAATTTAAGACATTTAGAAATTCGTCCGTGCAAATTTTGTTTCTAAATGGCCGCCAATTATAACTCAATTGCATCGCCTCTGACTTCAAATCTAAAGCTTTCCAAATATTCAAGTTATTTGCAAAGTAAATTAATGTGTGGTCAGTGATAGATTAAAAGCATTGATTAGTTGTTTATTTTCAAAAATATAAGTAGTACTTTCAACTTAATAAAATATTAATATGAAATCTTGAGAGATGGGAAATCGCAGCTGGTGATTCGAAGCGGTTTCTATTCTAAAACATAATATGGCATAGCAATTTTTAAGCGGCCGAATATGTCTGCTTGCAAAGATAAAGAAATGTATATCTTTAGATGGATGTAAGCATTACATAATATAAAGGCTGTTCTTTAAAACGTTTTTCAGAATTTTACAAAAAACATTTTTTTTCTAAAAAACATGATTTTTATGTTTTTAATATTTTTTTCGCAAAATGCTTTTAAAAACTTAAAAATATTATTTGAAGCATATTGCATCTCAATAAAATGATATATGAATATTTAAGAAATTTGAATACAGATGTATATATATATATATATATAGCTAATTGAAATTTTTTTTCTGCTGCATTTTTTGCTGCCTAAGTAGACTATGGAGTATATTTCCTGGATTCTCAAACATTTAAATAGTCCTCTGCTTCTGTTTTCAATTATATCCTTCAGTACGTAAGCTTCTTTGATGAAACCAAATCTGTAAGCCTCCTTTTGTAGTCGGTTTAGTTGCATTGAATCTCGATTTGATAGATTGTCGTATATTGAAGCACTGTACAGGATGCGGCTTCTTATCCAAGCATCAAACAAAATCTGTAGACCCTCTCTTCCAACATTGTAACATTTTAATTGCTTCAACTGCACATTGTTACATTTGCAACTGTTGCATTTTGATACATGTTATTATTACTGAGGACGAGAGAACTCTTTCACTATACTTACCAAAAACCAAACGCAAACGTGAATAATCAGAATATAGACATAACGAAGAAAACCTCCTCTGAAGATAAGCAATAACACATCAAATCAAAATATTGTTTTAAGATAAAGGAGGAGCCATTCATTTCTTGCCTAATAGTCAATGCTATGCCAAATTGGTTGATGAATACCATAAAAAGAAACGGAAATCAAAAAATGTTCCACTTTGGTTCGCTGTTGATAATGCTACTATCCATGCAAGAAATTTTGTACAGTGTTCAACAGAAAGAATTGGTCTTACTCTTCTACAGCATCCATTGTAGAGCCCGGGGCTTGCCAATCTCTTTGTTCAATCACATGAAGAAAGCATTATGTGGACATCATTTTAAAAGGTCACATGCACTCCAGTAATTTGCTGAAGAGTAGCGCAACTTCCTGGACAAATTTTTCGCTGATGCATTTTTAGAATTGGAATAAGCTGATTGCTGAGAATGGTAGTTATTTTGGTAGTATTTGATGTAGTTCAATACAAGTTGTTTTAGTTTTTGTGTTGTGGTTTTCTTTCTTGGTTATTCCGAGGCATTATATATATATATATATATATATATATATATAATTCATGTTTTCAATTTATTATTCATAGAGGAAATGATGTAAAGATTATATTTGATTTTTATATGTGATATTTAAGAAGTTCACCCAACTATAAAAGCTGAAATTTCTACATTATTAGAATTATCAATAAAAATTAATTGAAATACTTTGCAACGTCGAGAAGGAGCCTAAGATATTAAATGCAAAGAGAAAACTGACTGAATATTTTTTCAGATTAAAAAATTATCATTAAAACCTTGAATTTGTTGACACAGACTATGGGATTTTAATAGCATTAATATGTGACGTACCTAAGGAAATGAATTGATGGGAATCGCTCAGATGATCATTCAAACGAAAGAAATTCTTCTGTGATTAGCGTCAAATGCCATAAATATCATTCTCAAGCTCATTAGACGCAAATAAATGACGTTTCCGCTAACTAATTTCATTTTTTATCAATTTCTTTTCAAGATTTCTACTAAACACAAAATTATATATAGACACTTTAACAGTAAATTTTCGGTGTACAATCAATACAATATTTTTCTCAATGAATTTTGCATTTCAGCGTTAATATTTTATATATGTTTAATAAAGGTCACAAAATTTTTAGCAAATGATATTTACAATCCAAAATTGTAGTGAGAAACTTATAGCTAGTAGTCTATGCTTCACAGATAACTAGTATAGCAAATTTTATAGGTTTTTAGGTCTAATATTTTCACTAAGATGATGTATATATACAATATAAGTAATACTTGAAATTCGGGTTATAAAAGTTTACACATCGCTACTAAAGCATTACATAAGTTGTAAAAAATCATCACATCTGCATGAAAACAGTAAATTTTCAAATCAGCTTTTGACGATTTAAAAAACTAAGTGTACTTTGTTCAATTTTAATAAAAATTTTTTAACTATTGCAAACGATGTTATTAAACCATGCTTGAAGAGGCACTTGTTTCTGCGAGCATTGTTATCTCATCTGGTAACGCTGTATGACAGATAGTAAAGAAACTAAAGACCACTCTTTGGTGGTTGATTCTGAATTAGACTTGTAGGCGTGTTGAGATTAGGTGGCCTTTGTGGCTCAGATGTAACAAATTGAAAAGGAACTGGTTGAACCCTAACAACCTTATCTGAAAAATTGCAAAGTTGTATTTCCACGCTGCAAAATTTCTGATAATTGTTGCGAAAAATATGAGGAAGATATGTCAGATCACAAGAGGCAGAAGTAATAAAAGGCAACTTGCAGAATATTTTGATAACAAATGGCGACCATCCAGACTAAGTAAAAACTACGTGTCTCAATTGATGTAGGGTTGTATGGGTTATTTTGTGTGCCTAGTTCATTTTGATGACGAAGCAGTAATAGAATATTCAGAAAAATGATGAAACAAATTTTTGAGACATAATTCTTTTCATTGAACATGTTTCAACAAAATATATCTGAAATTTAATCTCCTATTGTCTAATGAATTTGATGATTTATTAAATGTTATTTATTTTTAAAATCATTAATCTGTTGTAATCTGCGCAATCATAATTCACTAGCTAATAGAAAATCCAAAATGAGAAAACACCTCGAAATGGAGGAGTGTTCAATCTTTTACTTACGCCTTAATCTAGCGCACATTTGAGGAAAGTGTCAGGTCACAGCCCCGGGATCTTTGACTTTCGCATGGTCAGAAATAGATTATTTATGCCTAAAGTTAGAGCTTTCTACAATAGGAAAAGTGTACAAAACACTATTGAGTGTTAACTGTTTATTAATTCGTTTTTTGTTGCAAAGGTTAAGATCATCATGGTTACGGTAATAAGTCATTTTCTTTCAAAGTGGACCTGGTATGCGTAGCTATATTCCTGGTCAATAATTTGAAGTTGATATAGAAAAATGATATACTTAGTTAATTTTGAAATTATCGAAACGATTCTTTGAAAGACAAGGCAGTGGCGGCGAAATGAATTTAGGTAAAGCGCGGGAAGACAAGTGATATATATATATATATATTACTTAGTACATTTTCTCAAAAGAATTTTAAAGTAAACAAATTTGAATTTAGCATCAAATTTTCATCCCTCTAAATTTGTCGTGACATTAAATTGCATTCAATCATGTTTTCCTAATTTTATGAAATCTTCATTAATTAAATTCGATATTTGCAATTCGTTGTGCAAATTATTATCTTTCATATCAAGGAGATATTCAAGATCCTTCGGTAAAGTTGCAACTATTGATATATTTCAATTTTGAGAGTATGTTAAGAAGCTCTTAAAATGGTATTAGATAGTGTTTGCATCGATGCAATATTTTTGGATATTTTGTATTTCATTAGTTCTTCATTACATTCTTTTTGCAGAAATTTTTTTTAAACTGTGTAGTTTTTGTTAATAAGTTTCTTAGACTTTTCTGTAATCCATAATTTGCAAGTTTGAAATTTCTTTTGATTTGTAAACATGATCTTCTTTACAACTGGACATTGTTATTATACAACAGATCCAAATTTCAATTAATAGAATTTAGTTACTCATTAATAGACATTGTGTTATAATATCTTTTTCGTTTTAACACGTATTATAATTAAATAATAACAAGTGAAAAATCTGTTGCCATTGTAATGAAATTATAGTTTCAAATAACTTTAACAAAATAGTCAATCAAAGCTGGTCTATTTTTCATTAAAATGATTTGGTATTGTATTATTGAGTACCCAAAATGTTTTAACATCATGAATTTTTTCATTATCGTATACTTAGCCAGACAATCACAAATATCACTTATTGATTTACTTGATATTATTGCTCATGATAACCCAAAGGATAACATAATAGAACCCTCAATAAACCTTTTCGATTGTTGCAGCAAAACAAAATTTGATTAGGGGGGCAAGGTTCATATATTACCCAGGATATTAACTAAATACGAGGAATTTTACTGGTAAAATTATACATTTAGAGAAGTTTTTTTGAAAATTTAATTTTATGGGGGCAAATGCCCCTCTATGACCCTTTTCGTCGTCGCAACTGACTTTAACTTATTGCTTTACATTCGATATATAATTTCTATCCATATGTTTTCAAATTAGATTTTGCGAAATATCTAAAGTCAATTTATAAATGTTATCATTATCAATATCTTTTAACCAGGTTTCTGTTGGTACGCAAATTGTGCTTCCATCTATATTTAAAATCAGGTATTCATACTTAGCTACTTTATTTGATATTGTTTTGGAAATTAATATTCAGAAATTTGAATTGGTTTTCATATTTCTTCATATATTCATTAAAAACAATGAAATTATAAATTTATTCTTTATCATATTTTGGTTGTTAAAAAATATTAGGAATTTACTCCCAAGTGGATTAGTACTGGATGATTCAGTAGTAAATTGCTCAAGATTATGAATGTTACAACAATGATTTATGTTTGTTCTTTTCAGTTCTGATGGGAAATTCTTTTAACTATGATTTTCTGAACAGAACATGCATGATAATGTTTCACAATTCCAAGATTCTGTTGATTGCCCATACTTATCACAACTACAGCACATCTTAATAAAAGGCTGTAATTCATATAAAAGCTTCAAAAAAATCTTCAAATAAACTGTTTTAGTAAGCAAAATTGAAATGTAATTTTCACTAACATCCATTGATGTTTCTTTATTATCAATCAGTAAATTGATCTCAAAGTCAAATAATTCTTCATATATGAGAAAGTTGTAATTGCAGTTTTTTCAAAAATTTAGGTGATGGTCTTAAGTTTATATTTTCAATGTTTCCTAATGCCGCTTTTGCCGTTTTGGTCTCTTGAATTCACTCAAAAAGCAAAAAAATATAATTACTATTATAAAATTTTATTTTTTCAATAATTTGTGCATTTTCATCCAAACTTTTAATAGATATTTGACAATAGAATTTTCTATGAGCAAAATGTATTTACATTCCTTTAAAAAAGACAAACATTTTTAGCGAATTTTCTCCAACCCTATTAGGAAATCTGGAAATTGTGAGCCATGGATACATTTATTGGTGACCATTGTTGTATATCATGTTTAGAATTTCTCCTTAGGCTTCCATCTGTGCCGAAAGACTTGAAACGATTAAACAATGCTCCTCGAAAGTCCTGATTTTTTTGAAAAGATTTATATTCTCTCCATAATTAAATTTCATGTAATTATAGTCTATATGAGCAACAGCCAACTGTTTCTCTATATGTGGGTAGACCTTCTTAAACCATTGAGGTATGCTGAGTTCAAAGTTGTCCTATTTTTTCAAAATACCACATCTTAGATCCTTTGCAGAAACATTCTAAATTTTTATTACATGGTTTTACTGTCATATGCCCACGATATTCACAAGAAGGTTAAAATCGAATCGATAATGGAGCATAATCGCAAATTAATATTTAGAGTTTGTAGATCAAACGCTTCCTGTGCCCACTCTGTGTCCATTTAACCGTCAATATCCCATGCGCCCCCCCCTTCCCCGGTAGAATTGACTACAGAATTAAAACAACGTTATACAAAAGACATATAGACATACATATACATTTGTCTCTTGAGAAGAATTTGTTCTGATGCTTATAAAACTTCTATCAAAGGTAAATCATAAAGATTTAACGTAACACGCAAATATATATAATTACAATGCTGGTGTTTTAAATTATTCGTTGTTGTTCAGCATCAAGAGTTTCATAGAAGTTGCTAATCAAAATCTGAACGTTTGCTTAAATACTAATGAACAAAGCGTAACAATTAGATTTACTTAATACTTCTAAATATGTTGATGCATTGCTACTGTATTGCCTTACATTAGACTATAATATTGTATTGTAATAGTTCTAGATGAATTTATAAAAAATGTCTTTACAAAACTCCCAATGTCCAGGAAATCCGCAATTACTCAAATTATGCCATTCACACAGAAGAAAGACTATCGATTTATGTTTCTTATGTGTATCTCAGCTAAGGAGCTTTAGAAACCTGCAAAATACAACATAAAATAAAATAGAGGACTTAAAATTACTACATATGCCTTTTAAATATATGTACATGTAAACCTGTAAGCCAATGATATAAGGTTGAATAAAGGTAACGTCTGATTTTGCATAGTAATCTTACTTGAGAGTTTTTCTATTCTAAGAACTGCAATTTATAAATTCTCTAGTTGCAAGAAACCTGTGTGTCTTCCACTTAATTCTTCAATCTGAATCTCCAGGCAGGTTCTCTGATTTAACTTTCATGGATTTTTCTTTTGAGGAATGTTAGGTGACCTTGTTTAGTCCAAGAGACCATGTACACTATTGAAATTCCAAGAAGTAATTACAAACCAAATAAGAACAATTGGTGTTGAAATGGGCGAGAAAGTGCAGAAGTGTTGTTGCTCGACTGGAACTGTGTATCAAGCATATCCGTGAATAGACAACCTTCAAATCTGAAAATTAATTTTGGAAAAGGTCTCTATATTTTGAAATTTTGGAATTTCATGATAAGATCAGGGAAATCTCATGAAAGATACTAACCTTCTATATTAAAATGATTTTGAAAAGATTTAGTGATGAAGACTACTTGATAGCTCTAGTGAAATTGAATAGAATGCAAACGTTGCTACTTTATAAAAAAAATTGATCCAATTTTATGTAGGCCCTACTGCTAACCACATTTAGAAATACAATACATATGCTGAACAATGAAAGTTTTCAAATTCCCACATATTAATAGATCAGTACAAAGATCAAATGAAATTTGGAAATTGAAAAGATTTAGTAAATTTTATTAGTCATAAGATACTTCAGTAATCCATGAAATATACCCTTTTGAGATAATAGTTTTACTACATTCTATCAGTAGGTAAATGATAAAGAATTATATTACCTTTATCAATGGATGTAAAGAATGAAAGACATTTTTGCTTAATTGAAGACAGCAATGCAATTAACATTGATCTCATTTTTTCTTGATATATAGTGGTTCAGCAATTATAGGATAATACGTTTTTAACATTATTTCAAAATTTTCTTTAACTGGATGTTGATGTTGGTAAATTATGAAGTGTTGCCTCAAAAATTGCAAAATTTCTGAGTTCGAAGTAAGTGCAATTTAGATGCATTCAAGCAACGAACATATTATCATATATAGACTAAGTATTAATATGATTCAAATGTAGAAATACAATAGCTTTTAACATAAATTTGAATATTTTATGAAAATATATATATTTAATGTTACACTAATTAACTAAAATATATTTTCCATAAAAATAATAATAATAATGTATAGTTAAAATTCGGCGATTTACATTTACAATTTCAATTCAAAATGCTGAAAATGTGTGACCTGAACTGATTCCTCCTTTTTTGAGTTCTACAATATGGAACACGTAATTTCATTGTATGTTGAAGGCGGGCTGATAGTACCATATTCTCTGCCATTGCTGGATTGGATAATAATTTGCAAATTAGTTTTCACTGAAATTAAGTGACGTATATTCCTGGATTACAGTTATAGCATTTCTATCAATGCATATTCTCCAGAAATCCATAATTTCATCAACAAAATTTTAAAGATGCTGCAAAAGTTCCTACAGCACAAAGTATGGTACATATACAAAGAAATGTCTAATATTCAGATTTACTTAACTCCAATGATTGCAAATTGTTTCTTCGAATATTGAAAACATCGTTATAGTAGAAATAGTATAACGTAATTACATAGTTTTCAAAACAAGTTGTATACCATTAAAATTTCCCAAATATTTTCTGTTGATGTAATTTAATCAAAGAAGTATTATTAATGGAAAAAGTTAAAAGGTTTTTTTTTAAGCAGAGCGTTTTCAAAGTTGAATTCCTCCGGGGGATTAGATCATTGATGTGGGACTTGGGAGAAACTTAATTATTTCTTGATAGTGAACTTGGAACAGATAATCTCCAGAGGTACAATATGTCGAAAGCAACCGTGTCTTTAAACAGAAATTCTGTACACTACAAAGTCTGATGGTTTGAAACCAAATATATTACACACATGCGTTCATTCTCTTTTCAAAGAAAAACTAAGTGATGGATAATTTGTTCATTTAAGAAATCTCTTTGATATATTTATGAATTTTTAGAAATATTTTCCGAATAGTTTAAAATTGGAAAAGCACAAATTAATATAAAATTAGGAAATAAATATAATATAAGATTTTAGCCAAAGTGAAAATGAAATATTGAGGTCAAAGCAAAAAACTTATACCAATTCCAAGTGAATCGCCAAGATGAATTCAATTTGTAACAACCTAAGACTTCATCAGAGCAAAGCCATGTATAATGAATAGGAAATAAGCAATCAAAACATCGCTTTGTAATTTTATGATTAGCGTCATACAAAGTTAGTCTCAAGTGGTAATTGCGACATTCTAATATACGTCATCAGAAAGCTTACCAAATTTTCTTAAGTATTTTCTTTCTACATAAAATTTGTACTATAGACACATACACAAGTATATGCATCTATTAATTTCAAAGGTAGCCAAAGAGCAAGAATGTGTAGGATGGAAATACATCCTTTAAATTTACATATATATATATATATATATATATATATATATATATATATTTATACATATAAATATATGTTTGTTATCTAGGACAGATAAATATATTAATTATTAATTTTGAAAACGTGAAATAAATCCTAGATCAATTGCGAAAGAATTAATGAAATCCTAGATAACGACAATCAAACATCTTGAACTTCTAAAAAATTGGTTGGAAAATTTAACGATGCAATCTTGATGTTGGCAGCAAGATGAGAACTATAGTTTTCTGCGTGTTACTTGACTAATAAGTTTTCATAAAACTTTGTAAAAGCATTAACTATTATTTGGGAAAATGGTTTTCAGCCACTAATAGTTGCTATCTACTATGTTGTAGCCTTTTAACACTAGAAAGACCTAGTGTGTCAAAATTGACCCAAATTAGAATTTAGTTTACTTGTGTATGCATTCATTAAATACAACAGCAGGTATATGCACCACTAAATAAACTGATAATCCATTTGAATTTGCATGTATATATTTTTTTTATTTGTTTACATAATATTCTATTTTGAAATGCTGCATGAAAAAGAATCACAAGGAGCAATGGTCTTCCTAGTGTTAACTAAAATATTAAAATTCAACTTCAAACTAAATTTAACAAAAGAGAACATAGCATCTGCTGTACCAAGACGTTTTCGAAATAAAATCTCTTCTGAAGCAAGTTGTTAAATTATAAATAAATGAATGTTTTTCAATCAGATATTTTGTTACTGATCTATTTAACCCTATTTCGGCCAGGGGTGCTGATGATCTCCTCCTAAAAAAGCTATGTTACATCTCGAATTTGAATGAAGGTTTAGCCCTAATTTTTGTGACTTTACCAAAATATGTTAGGAAAATGAATCCTTAAATGTGATATTAATTTTGTAAATATTTTTCTGTTAGGAGAACATATACCTTTCCTATTTTTGCTACTAGGGCAATTTCCTGACATTAGCGTCCCATATGACTTCAGAGCATAAGAATATTGATTTTTGTGTTCTCTTAGTACTCAGACATATCTAAAGTATAGCTCTGCCAAGTTTCATTGATAGGGCATGAAGAGGATAAATTTGATAAGGGGTTGGAGTGCTGCAGAAGCACCCCTAGGGTTTATGAGTGAAAGAATGCCAAGTTGTGTTATGTACAATGTAGTTTTTCCGTAATAGATGTTATATTACTACTGGAATATGAAAAAGGAAGATGAAGTCAACGCTATGAAAAAATTTCAGAAATGCCTACTTTTACTGATTTGTTTTCGGTCATTCGTAAAGGTGTTTTCATCTTTCTGACACTTCCACCATCACTCGTAGTGTAGAAATATCCTTCAGCACCTCAAGAGAGGTAAAGACATGACTTAAGACAACAATTCAAAATGAACACCTATCTAGACTTCGAATGATAAGTGTTCACAAAGATGAGTTGAACAACGATAAAGATTAAATTATTGATGTTTTGGCGACGATAAACGAAGGTTGAAGTTTCTATTTAGTTCCTAATTATAATGTAATAAAATATAGTTTTTGTTTTATATTTTTATGTTTTGTAAATTCTAAGCAAATTTTTAGCTGCCCCTCTGATCATATCTGCTATTTAATAACGATTCTTTAATTTGAAATGAAATATCACGTTAATCTAATATTCTATAGGTGTACATATATACTATCTAGCTATAAATATACATTAAGATTCAAATTTTCAACTTTTTAATCAGTGTTTGTGATATGCATGAAGAGATAAGCGATATAATTTAATTTAAGATTATTGCATAAAATTAGTAATATATTTTATATTCTTAGATGATCACTCATCCATTCACTTAGCACATGCGAACTAAAATTTTGAGATTTGAAAATCCTCAATATAACAATAAAATTTTGTAGCCTCATTAGTAATTCTTTTATAAAAATTTTGCAAATTTGATAGATATTACAAAATTTAAAAAGTAGATTCCAGTATATGTTTTAGTAACAACTTCGAAATTTAATTGGCTGAGTGTAGCAAGAGCTTTGATGGATATTTGTCGAAAGAGGCGTTGGAATACAAAAGAGATTTAATTTTGCTGTTTTCCAATCAGCATTTAGTGTAGCAATGCTTTTCTCAAAGGTTGCATAATGAGTTTTTACGTTCGCGCGGCCAAATATAATCATCATGACTGGATTAATATAATTATCTGCTGTAAAAGGAAATCAACAGACGATCAAGAAGGCGATGTACCATATACGGCATCAAATAATGACAGAATTGGATCGAGACTATTGAAAGAGGGCAAGTCCGCTACCGCTGTCAACAGGATCCGGAAAAACTACAGTGATTCATCTGATAAAAACCGAGCCGTTCCAGATCGCACAAACCGTTCGTTATCTCAGGAATCTACTATTGAAGAAGTGTTTGTACCCGATAAAGAAGCCAACAATAACTCTTTTCTCAGTTCTTTAAGTGGAGTAGTATCAAATGTAAAATCTCTTCGAAATAAAGAGGACTATGTAGGGGACCTCGTGTTTTCTCTGTACTATCACGAAAGTGTACAAGCTCTCCGAGTGATTATTGAGCAAGCATACGGCTTGAAGCCAATGGATCGAAATGGTAAGAGCGATCCTTATGTAATCATTAGATTGCTTCCAGATAAAAAGAGAAAGTTTAAGACTTCCGTGCAGCGATGTACATGCAATCCTAAATGGGGTGAAGAATTCACTTTTCGAGGGCTTGATGTACTGAAACTTCGGAATAAAAGAGTGAGATTGACTGTGATGGATTATGATAGAGTATCTCCAGATGACCCTATTGGCGAATATGATGTAGATCTTGCCTATTACAACTCTAGTGACCCTCCCAAGCAAACTGTGCGTCTGAATAAAACCTGCAGACAGAAACATATTCGGGGTGAAATTCAGGTGACACTAATATACAACCCAATTGGATATGTTTTGAAAGCTACCATCCATGGTGTTCGTGCCTTAAAAAGTACAGATGTTACAGGTAAAGCAGATCCTTACGTCATCGTGCGAATTCGGGAAAATAAAAAAACTGTTACCCAATACAAAACTGAAAAACGTCTTAACTGTCTCGAAGCAACTTACAACGAATCGTTTGTGTTTCCAATCGAACCTTCCCGTTTAGCAACTTATGATCTTCAAATCAAAGTCATGGACTATGACATGTTGAAATGGGATGACGAGATTGGGAGAATCGTTCTAGGTGCGAATTCAGTCAAGAGAGAAACCGAACACTGGGAAGAAATGCTCACAAACCCAGGTGTCACCATCACTAAATGGCACGATATCAAGAGCAAAAATTTTGAGTGATCTTGCCTTAAAAAGATTTATAATTTTTAAACAGTTATCATCAACATGGGAAAAGAAATTTCTAAATAAACGTAGTAAGTAGTTTTTACATGATAAATCATATAATTTCGTATTAAGGAACCATTTCTGTTAGCTGCAGCATGCCACTTGGCGGAAATTTATGCAAATTTTATTTATGGACTTAAAATTGAGAACTCAATAACAATGCATCTCATGCTGTAAAATATTCAAAATTAAGTTCATTTAAAAAGTATTTTATTCAATCAACAAATTTGGTGTCAATTTTTTGCAAAGGGAACTTTTTTAAAACTCTTGCTTGTCTGATAAATTTTACCATTTTTCATTATGATAAAAATCCTAACAGTTTCAAAACTCTAATACATCATACCCTATTGCCCTCTAAATTCAAGAGTTTCACAGCTTTAATTGAATAAAGTTCAGAGGTCAAATTGTTACATTTGTTTCTACTGCCTTATCAATCTTAATATGTATCCATATATTTCTATAGTTTCAAACAGTTTAAATTAAAAATTTAATTTTCGTATAGGGTATCTGTTCAATGTCTTCCTTAGGACAATAAGTTATGATGCATAATCAAATGAAAAGATTTGCTTGGAATTTAATTAGAGTAAGGCATTTCTATTAATAAATATATATCTTTATAATGTGCTACTAACTAATTATGATTTTCTGATACGTTTGGGTAGACGGCTTTTTTTCCAAAAAACGTGAAATTTTTGCATATAGAATTTCAATGATATTTAAAAATTGTTTATATAATGTGTAGAAAAAATGTTACATTTTGAACAATAGATAAGTCCGCCAAGGTCAATAGATCAATTGTGGCACGTCGTCTCGGGCACTTTATGCTACTAATATGCACCCATTTATTTTCATGAGTGTAGAAATCCAATTGGTTTAAAGAAATTTTGACTTGAGTGAATTTATGCCTCTACCTTCTCGATTGCACTTAATACTATTACACATGTTTTATGTAGTTTTGGTTATTTTGTAAGTCCCCTTGCTCTACTGATACTTTTTTAAATCTAAGGTAGTTCTTTCAAAACCATTTTTTCATAGTCATATGTAAATCATACAAAAATCAAATAAAATTAAATTTAAGAGAAATTCTTTAGTAAATTGAAGGATGTATAGTCAGTTAATCTAGCCAACAGTTACTAAATAATTACTGACTCGAAAATATTTTGGAATTTTAGGCCTTGATTATTTTTTATTTCATATTTAAAAATGGTATATCAAAAATATTAGCTTTCTGAAAACAAATTTATGATCAAAATTTAAAGGCTGTTTCCTATCACAATCAATCGAAAACAACAATATCAATTCATAATGCACAGCAATTGAAATAATTATTTTCTTCCATTAATGGAGTAAATACTAAAAAGCGTTCATTTTTAAATATATAGTTATATTTTATTACCCCGAAAATATTTCAAATAATATGAATTAGAGACTGCTCTGTATAAGTGTAACAAATATTTATCACATTAAAAAGTGTGTATATGACTAAATACGAATTCTTACTTACACTGAGATACGCAAACATCATTTGTGAAGAAGTGCAATTTCTGGTCAAATACATCTAATATATGCTTAATTCAATTATCAATTATAACTGTCCATTTAATCACTACTTTCAAATCAAAAAAATTTACTTCTTATATATATTCTTATAAACGCTAAATTCAATATTCCAGGAAAAAATTGAAAAATTTCTTTATGAGAAATATCAAGACAAGCATAAAAAACCAAAGTTTTCATTAACCTACACTGGGAAGATTACACTAAACAGTGGAATTATGCTTGCATAGTCTCATAGTTTAGGTAATTAAATATATAGTCCATAGACAAATTATAACTAACTAAATACTACTTATGTATATTTTCAATTTTAGCAATCCACTTACAAAAACAAATCAATATAAATTATTGATTTATGTTTATTAAAATGTGCACGTAAGAACCAAAATATTCTCACATATTAATAAAGGTCTATCTAAAAGGGCCAAAAATTTTTACAGCCCCATAATATTATGGTCTCTATAAAATATTTCTGATTTATGTGATCTGCATAAAATAAATAATCATGAAAAACATTTAATTTATTCAATTTAAATTAGATTAACTTATATTGAAAATTTTATTGAACATATAATTGATAAAAATGTTTGAAAATATATTTGATATATTTTTAAAACAACAATTTATGCATTTTAAAGGACGGAAATTTCCGATCAAATTATTGACATATATATATATATATATATATATATAAATNATTAATAATTTCACAGCAACAAGTTAGTCACCGCAAAGATATTCATTGATAATTTATATATATATATATATATATATATATATATTATCAATGAATATCTTTGCGGTGACTAACTTGTTGCTGTGAAATTATTAATTGACTTTTGCATTATTAAAATTGAAAATTTACCGAAATCCATTTAAATAAAATTTGTAATTTATTCAGCACATATTAGAGAAAGGTCACTAATGGTGGCAAAGTGTATTTTTAGATTGAGCATTAGTTGTAATTTTAACAAAACAAAAACTAATTGTCATTTGCTAAAAGCATTAATACAAGTACGTTATATTAACAAAGTAAATACGAAACTATTCTTGGCATTTTGTTACGATGTTATCGACTGCCTAAAATCAATAACTTTCCCCATGTTGTGCACTTCAGTTTTAGTGCTCGAATTTGAGGTAGCAGTTTAGGGATCATTATGATTATGTCGCTGTGAAAATGTTGAAAAAATTCTCAAAGTAGAGGAGAATACAGAAGATATGAGTATAGAAATTACTTATTTTTTAACACTCCATTCACTTATATGTCAATGGAACATTTTTGGGGTAAAAAGAATGAGCTCAATAATTTATATCATAACAAGTGACATGCAATTCATTTGTGACTGTCTAGGGTCGAGCCTAAACTTTCAGTTCATATCCACTTTAGTGTAATGTAAAATTTCAATTCCCATATCATGTCTGAGGGTGGCAATTTTTTCTTGTGAATTAGAAAAACAGTGTTTGTCTTATAATATTTACTCTGTGAAATATATATAAAATTAAACATAACTTCAAAATGTGTACATTCCAGCAAATCTTGTTCTTTGTTGAGAAAATTTAGAAATGTGGACGTATGACTTTTGCATAAATACCATTACATTATTCATTTTGTTATGAATTTCTTTTTATTCTACTACGTAAAATGAATATTAAATACTATTATAAAATTGGTAACCGTTGAATATATATGATGTTTTGTCAATACAATTTGAACATTTTAATAATTAAGAGGAAGCACAACGTGGAGGTTAATTTGTGCAACTTTAGTAAAAGGTTGGAAAATTCCAAAATACTGACAAATTTTTGCATTTCATTTGCAAAACTACCAAGGCTTTAGCAATTATTTGGAAATATTTGGTAAATTTTTCAAATAACTTGCAGATTTCCTTAAATTTTATAAAACCTTGCCAGCGCTTGGCAAACACTCCAATATAACGCATTTATCTAACATACACCAAGCTGTCGTATTTAATAAATTTAAAAGCATTTGAAAGAACTGCTTTCACAGTATACATAAATATGCGCAGTTAGTAAATAGAATCAATTCTGTTTCAGTGCAGATGTTAATTAAAACACATTTTCATTGAAGAATGTGTCCACATGGAAGGGCTTGTATCCCCACTTATCTCGAAAAAATTACAAGTCTCCACCTAAAAAAGGCAGGTCCTTTCGTCTAAGAAAAAATTTAAAAAACTTCCTCACTTTTTTGCAAAAATTACTGAATAAGTCCACACCTATGAGAGTAGCTAAAATACTAGAAAAACCATTGATTGCTACATATGAGCTATTTTAATTCTCCAGATGTTTGACGCTAACCACATCACTGTCTTTGTTGAAGTCAAAAACTGTAAACTGGATCAATCTAAAACTGTTAATTACAATTATAACATAATATTTCATGTGTTCTGACCATCCAAAGTAATTGTTAGAAGACCTGTAGAATACCTCAAGATTCAATCCTGCTACAACCCAACTTCAACAGTAATCAAACATCATCCAAGCACCATGGCGTCATTGTTGTTAATAAGATGAACACGGACAAGTATATCAGCATTCTGAATGAAAAACTCAAGATATGTTTTAAAAAAAAATTACAAATTTTTTAAGTCAAATTCTGAAAACTGGCGATCTAGGAAAGGTGGGGATTCTGAAGTCCTTCCCTATCTGATAATTATTTCTTCAAGATGTTAAATTCGCTATATTACATATTTCAATTGATGTTCACAATTTATTCACAATATTACTGATTTTTATATATTTTTAAAACTTTAGAATTTTTGCAACAAATTTTTACAAATTTCTAAAATTTTAAACGCTATTTTGCATTGTTGTACAAAATAATTACTCATTTCATATAAGAACCTCGTAATATTAGAGATTCATCATCTCCTTCCTTTTAGTGTTTTGTTTCAATCCGGAACCTACAAAAATGTTACTTCACTTTTGCATAGAATTTTTATAATCAGCTAAGATCATTAAATTCTCAAATTTCTTATTTGCTAATAATCAGGTGTTTCAAAATTATTGATGGGACCATCGCAATTTCTAGACCTCTTTTTCTATACTTGAATAATTTGAAACTGTAAATACTAAATATTACAGAAAAAATTAAGTCTAAAGATTGAAAAATCGACAATGAAAATTAAAAGTAATTCAGTAAAATTAATATTCTATGTATTAATGTCTTCTTCTCTTGCCAGATTTCAGAAAGCAATGATAATGGTATAGTCAATAGAGTCGTGAACAAATTGTTTCATTACTGGTCCTGATACTGTACCCACTCGACAGGTTGTAGTATTGGGAACGAAAAAATGACATGAGATAGGATCGGTACGAAACCAGGACTAACTTTTCAATTTTAAGTAGACTGGGACCCATTTGATTTTAAATTTGCGATATATTTACCTGCTAAACTCAAATATTTCTGAAATATCTCAATTAATAATGTATAATATTAGCAGATTAAATTTTAATACGGGGCCAGATATATATATATATATATATATATATATATATATATATATATATATTAATTAAAACGAAATATTATACAGTCCGACCTAGAACATAAGCAAGAACTTTTAGATTGTTATCATAATATGTAGAGATATGTATGAGGATTCAAAATTTAATCAAATCTAGAATGAAAAATATAATGGAAGAATTGGGTTTTAAACCTACTGTTCCCCCATCAGAAATTTCTATATCTGCCCCTGATTATTGAAATATGCTTCTTTGATTTGATTCTTATAAAAGTTTTAGCACAGTTTTACTGTACTCTATGCATACAGCGACTACAATGTAGTAAATGATTCGATTTCATGTTCATGTGGTATTGAGTAATACAACGAAAACTTTAAATTATTTATTCACAATGGACTGTAACGATGAATTAATCATTCCATTGGCTAAGAGCCGAAACGCCTTTATTTTTTAAATGGACAAATACTCCGCTGACATTTCATTGCATCAACAAATCCCTGCACTGGCCAAATTAATTTTTAAACTTGATTTCTAATTTTATCATGAGTATAAGAAATAAATGTCGATATTACACTGTGGGTAAAAATCAATGAAAATTGCACTTAAAATTTGGTTCAAAATGCGGCCAAAAATTGCTTAAAAATAATATTCATGATATTTTTTTACTTTTTCATCAAATATGAAACAGTATTTCAAGAAATATTAATGTGATGTATTAAATGAAGCCCAGATAAACTTTGATTTTGTGGCATAATTATATAAGTGAAATTTGAAAAAACTCTCTCGAAATTGGATTTAACAATATGATAAACTAGAGTGGCCGCAAGTCGAAAAATTCTTCCCATCAGAACATCAGAAATTACTAAAATTTGATATAGATCGCAATTTTTAAGTAAAATGTATTTTAATCTTGTCTTATGCGGGTTTAGAGTCACTTTGTCAATTGCTTCAAGTATAAGAACTGCATCTCCAAGTATTGAATACTTTTGCAATTTTTCAGTTAATGACGGAAGAAAACGAAAATTTTCTGTTCAGAATTGTTTAAATTTTCCGTGCAAACTGGGACATGTCTCTGTCAAGATTTTTCAAGTAATAATAGTAGTTGTAGAGACGTTTATTATATTATATAATATATACACAAAATTCACCTTACTTACTTAATCAAGTATATAAAAGTTAAGCATTTAGCACCTTAGTGACACATGGGATGAACTGATATTTTCGGGTTTCTGATTTAAGTTTCTTTACCAAGAATTTGCCAGTTGTCCCATTTTTTCGGTAGTAAGATGTGTAGTATATGATTATAGTATTTTTTCAGCATCTAAGAATAACTTAACTGCGGTAAATGTTTTTCTTTCTTCCAATGTTGTAGCATCCACTAGAGCAGGAATATCTTGCTTTCTTACTCTATCTAATGAGGCCTTCCAATACTTAGGTAAGGATACAAATACTGGACAGGCATACGTAAGCACGGATTTGATCAGAGTGTAATTCAGTGATTTGTTGGCTATGGTATCAGCTTAGCTCACTTAAATTTCTAAGAATAAAAAGCATTGTTGAGGCAGCCCTTGTAATATTACTGGTATTCCATTTTAAGAAGACTATATGCAAATTCCAAGAAGGGATAGTTCATTCGCTTGTACAAAAGGGATAACAGGTTTATTGGACCAAATTTTTTCAATATGGTAAGAATTTTGGACTTCTACACATTTAGAACCATTCCATTCTTCTGAGACCGATTTCTAATATTATAGTGTTATATTTAGCTATTTTTCCAAGTTTCACATCATGAGCATCGACGGGTATATCAGCAGCATACCCTACAATCAGCTTTGCGAAACTTTGCTGCCGGAAAATAAAGCAATTAATAGAGGGCCTAGAATAGACCTTTGTGAAGCTCCGACATCAAGATTGCAGGGCAAATCTCGGTAATCTCTGACTCCGAAGATTACTTGAAATAATAGTTTGATAAATACATGTAGCTTCAGTTCCACTTCACAAACTCCATTGGAAAATTTAGCTGAATTAATTTACTAAGTAATAGTTATGAGGACTTCTTTCTTCCTAGTAGTAAAATCCAGCAAGGGAATAAGAGCCGCTGTTATAGAGGAGTGCTTTTTGTATGCAAATTGCTATTCGTCATTAACTTTACATAAGACAGATGCAATTGACTCCTTTGCAAATTTTTTTACCAATTTACTGGAAACTGGTAAGATTTCATATCAGATTAAATTTGGGTTTACCATATACCAGGAAATTTTGATCTCTTCATTCGAGTAAAAAAGCTTTAGTTTGCAAATTTCAAATCTTTTTGCTCATGCATTCCATTATTTATAAGTTCATAACGTTTTCAAACATGTTTTTTCAATTTCATTTAAATCAGGTTTTACATAAAAAGAAGCACTTTCCTGGTGGTTGTTTAGTTTGTAGGCATTAGCGATGATACAGCAAACAATCCATTCCGATCAAACATTCACAATGATCATACGATTTTGTCAGTTTTCAAATGTACCAGCGGGATACATGTTTTTGATACAGCTAGATATTCCAATATAAGTAATTTCTGGATTTCATCCACATCCTTTGTTGACTGTTTCCAGGAAATCGATTTAGTTTGTTATATAAATCCAAAAATCCAAGCACGTGTATTATAAATCATATAATTATCAGACGATTTTTGTAAATCTAATTTTCTTCCAAACATAATAACCTCATTTGACAAAGTTTTCGTTTGTCTCTGATATGCTGGAATAAGGTTTCTTTAATTCTTTACTCAATTGGTTAAGTTCTTTGTCGTGAGACTCCAGTTGTTTAGCAACTTCGAATGAAAGCTGATTCAGAGGTACTTCGTTGTTTTTTACATAAGATGTGGTTTTTTCTATCTTGTCGCTTACCGAACACTGGCTGCAAAATGTTATAAAATTTTGAAACCAGAACACTCTTTGTTGGTGTGAAAATTAATATTGCAACACTTACCACTATAAATTCTCTCTTCTTTGATAGTATCTTTACATGTTTTACATATCCAGTTCCAGTCTGAACGTCTTGCGTTTGCATTTTTTTTTCGATTTGAAATAATGTTGACAAGCACAACCGCCCGCGTCACGCTCTTTTAAAGTAATTGCAAATTATTTCAAATTTTTGTGCATAGTACAAAACACTTTCTATTCAACTTCCTAACAATGAGTTACAACAGGGTGTCGAGAAAGTGCCGCATTGCTTTTTGCAGTGAAATAAGAGACTTGTAGATTTTTATTCTTAGTGATTATTTTTTTAATAATGAATTCAAACAAATCTGTGCAGTGCATGTTACATGAAGTTGTTCATCGTATGTTTACTTCAAAATTTTTTCTTCTGCGTCAGTTACAAAGAGGAAAAATTTTGAAGTTGATATCTCCTTTGGGAATCTTGATGATCACTGAATGATAGTTTTGTCTTCTATTCCATGCAGATACTTGACTTCGATCAATTTAGGTTTTCTGTCATGAATCTGCAATCTTCCTACTATAACCACACATAATACAGCTTATTTTGAACCATGTGGATAGTTTTTCTCAACGATGTTAAACTATTTTGTAGGTTATAGTGGCTTAATGTCGACTCTGTTGGTATAGCTTTACCAGTGTACTTCTCAAAAAATTTTCCATTTGTGGGGTTCTCAATTTTGAGTAGTCTATGCCCAACATTATCAAGTCACTTGTCAAGTCTTTCTCGGATGATTCTCTTTTGAGAGAGTTGGTGTTTTACTCCTTTCAATCTTTGGTGTTGCAATATGGGTTGTACAGCGGTTTTGACGTTGGTTGCGTCGTAATTGAGGTTAACTGAACATGCCTGACAAAATTCGGTTTCACTGAGTTTCAATTTTGTCATTCTACCTAAAATAAATAACCTCGATTATACAAGTGAATAAAGCGATGTCCGGAACTACAGTACTGTAAACTGAATCACTGTTTAACCCGTTTCTAAGAAATACCATTGAGTGACTTTTCTGAGAATTATTGCAAATTACATAAATTTTATCGAAATTGGCAAAAAATTAGCATTGGTGAACGCAAGTTTATCCCGGTCCCGAATAACTCAAATAGAGCCCTTGTCTATCAAAGACTTGCATTAAATTGTGCGAATATTTAGAATATATTCTTGAAAATTCTAGATAAAATTCAGAAAATTTAAATTAGTTTCTATATCTTAATAGATTGTACTATATATTAGAACTTCGCCAAGTTTTGCATTAAGACGGAATGCTTACAAATTTATCATGTTTGGTTTAGTATCAAAGTGCAGCATGCATGGAAAAAATGTTTTTAATTTTCTCAAAAATTTGAAGTGTGCATGTATTATTAGGCAGTATAATCTGAAATGACCTCTAATAATACCAATTATTTTTCTTATAATAATATCAATTATTTTTCCATATCAATTACTTTACGTAAGTCTAAAGAGAGCATACAAATCTTCTAAAATAATATTAAAATCTTTTCATTTTACAAATTTATCATGTTTGGTTTAGTATCAAAGTGCAGCATGCATGGAAAAAATGTTTTTAATTTTCTCAAAAATTTGAAGTGTGCATGTATTATTAGGCAGTATAATCTGAAATGACCTCTAATAATACCAATTATTTTTCTTATAATAATATCAATTATTTTTCCATATCAATTACTTTACGTAAGTCTAAAGAGAGCATACAAATCTTCTAAAATAATATTAAAATCTTTTCATTTTACAAATTTATCATGTTTGGTTTAGTATCAAAGTGCAGCATGCATGGAAAAAATGTTTTTAATTTTCTCAAAAATTTGAAGTGTGCATGTATTATTAGGCAGTATAATCTGAAATGACCTCTAATAATACCAATTATTTTTCTTATAATAATATCAATTATTTTTCCATATCAATTACTTTACGTAAGTCTAAAGAGAGCATACAAATCTTCTAAAATAATATTAAAATCTTTTCATTTTACAAATTTATCATGTTTGGTTTAGTATCAAAGTGCAGCATGCATGGAAAAAATGTTTTTAATTTTCTCAAAAATTTGAAGTGTGCATGTATTATTAGGCAGTATAATCTGAAATGACCTCTAATAATACCAATTATTTTTCTTACTTACATAAAGAGATGTGTGAGCCACTATATCCCATATCAATTACTTTACGTAAGTCTAAAGAGAGCATACAAATCTTCTAAAATAATATTAAAATCTTTTCATTTTACAAATTTATTATGCATATATATGTATATATTACAATAATTGGTTCCATTTAGGTCTTCATTTCTGACAAGGAAATACCAATTCATTTTGGAGATGTTGGAAGTTTTAGAAAAGTTTTTGTTGTAATCAAACTTAGAGACACTAATATTGTAAAATTAAAAAACATTTAAATACATATTTTTATAGGCACTCTTACATTATAAAACCCTAAAACTCTAAGTGTCCAACATTACTGGTTGGTAAAAAATATTTTAACTATGAAATGCTATGTCTGACTATGTACAGAACATATTCTAAAAATCTGTCAAGGTCATTTATATATTTGATGTTCAATTAATATTTACAAAGCTTAGCAAAGTTCGAGAAAGGAACGACTGAGTATTTCTACATAATCACTAAATTAAGCATCTTTTCTATTTAAAAAAGAGAAAGATCGGGAAATATCATTTTTGTAGAAGCCCTGGTTGAGGATCTTCTATATTTCCTGAGGCAAAGCTTATTGTAGTAGCTTCGAATTTAAGTCAGAAAAATTACTCTTCCTTAAAGTAATGAATTTTAAACTAATTCATAAATTTATGAATAACAAATTGCTCTCAGGATTATTAAAAAATGTCACAACATCTATAATTTAGTTTATAATTTGGATATGAATATATTTCATGTTGTTACTTTTAAAGTAATTTGCAAATACCAATTTTGAAAATGAACCTAGAAATTCAAAAGAAAACTTGAGTAGATCTCTATATAGTTTTAAAGGTATTTAATGATACTAATCAACAGAAAAATTGATAGCATGCTCTAAGAAATATATTGACTTGCTGTTATGGCTTGAATCAATCAACCACTATTTCAATTCCCAGATTAAACAATGCGACAGTGCAAAACTTGATTATTTAGATAGAAACTTTAGTTTAGATAGACAAAAACACTTTAGAAATATATAGAAAATTTCCCACAAATTTCGATGTGTTCAACCTCTCATGAAAAAAATTTATGAGATTTTTACTCCACAAACTTGTCGTAGTATTCTAGTATATATAAAACCCTTAGATTTTTTTAAAAGTGAATTAAAATTCAAATATTTTAAATTCAAATACAAAATACATAAATCAAACTTTTCCTCTTATATACAATATGGGAATCATAATTCGAGATCTAAGTATCCCTTTGTAATTAAAATTTTTGGTGATTTAAGAGTATGTATAAATTCTTTAGCAGCATTTGCATTTAGTGCTTCGTTTGTAGTTGAAAAATGTTATTATTCGCCAAGAAGCGCATTACTTAATCGATCAAATAGAATCTATTGTGGTGACCTTTTAGGAAATTGTAAAATGGCTTTTGTACAATTCACTTGCGTTAGTCTGTTGTCGTCAAAAATTCTTGCAGTGTAACATACTAGATGTGTTTTTGCAGTTGATTTGCAAACAATGAGAATGCCAACCTCAGTGCAGATTACGGTATTCGTTAAAACTAACTTCGCTTCTGAAAGAAAATTTATTTCTCTCTCTTTGTGAAGGCCACGCGCTTTGATTACTGCAGGTTTGAAGTGTCGCTATAGCTTCCGTAATGTTTTTTTGCAAAACATTAAAGTTTTCTTCTAACATGCATTTTAGCAGAATACCTAAAAAACTATAAATAGTTGTGAAAATGTCTCATCAACTTTTTACTGAGTTGTTATTGAGAATTTTCTCAAAAAATGAAGTTCAAATAATAGACAAACATTGAGAAATTATGGCCTCGTTTATAGTTTACAAATTGAGAAACCTTAATCTTAAACTGGCTGGGGATTATTGAAAGCCTTCCATATTTGAATAGAAAATTTTTAAGGCTTATAGCTAAAAAACTATTAACGCAATGCCCAATCTGCTCTTAATCCACCACCCAGCTCTACCACATCGAAGCGTGCGCACGATACGCATCAATAGTTGTGTAAAATTCTTGCGCATATCATGAAACAATCAAAGTTCTTTGTTGCCTCCATGGGCTCAAAATTTTATAAATACATGAACATCAGGTATAGAGAGAAAATGATTTTTTTTCAAAAATTTTCAAAGAAATATTGCTACTCTTTTGAACAATGTCTGCCAAATCAATACGATTTAATAGAAATTATCAACTTTGCACTAAAGAATGTTCCCCAATAAACATTCCCATGACTAACGATTTTCAAATTTGCTTATAGGCTTGGAGACAATTTTTTGTAAATGTTGAAAAACTATTTGTACTTTAAAATTGACGATTATATATTATTACGAAGTCCCCGGTATTTGATAACCCACTTATTGAAATAAGGTATTTGAGAAGTCAAAACTATAAATTTGGGAGTGTCAAACACTAAATCTGTGTCATTATATATACATTTTCAAAATCAACAAATAACATCAGCATTTGTGACTGTTACATATAAAATAAGCTTTCTTGAATTTAACATTCTTGAAATAATTTTGATATATAAATATATTTTCTTATTACAATTTATTACTGAAATTTGATTTGGAGAAATTTTCTAGTCTTATGTTTCGTCCAGTCTAATAATTTCTGCTAAAAGCATTTATATTAAAGAGAACATGTATAATTATTTTATCAAAGTTCTATTATTATTTTGAAAAATAGATAAAACATTCGAATTTAGATTAATGCATTGATATAATTTAACTGAAAATTGAGGAGAAATTAAATTTTATTGTCAGTAAAGCCATTGGTATTGTAACAAAATAATATGAAACTAAACCATTGCATGCATTTCTATATAAACAAACATTAATTACAACTTGAAGTTTCTAATGTAAAAATGTGCCTAGCCAAGAAATATATACGTATTAAATTTGTAAAACATGCTAAGTTCTATATTTAAATTATCTCTTAAAGATATTAAAAATATTCAACAGTTTTTAATTTATTATGTGAATTCTTTTCTCGGGGTGTTTTGCTAATCGAAATTCAAATGTGTACTGATGTTGATTCGATTCCCACGGGATGCAGCAATGAAATCTCATATACTGGAAGATTACGTCGAATTGGTTTCTTATCTAAAATTAATTGACTATTTTAACAAGAAAATGTTCTAAATTCTATAACAAATAATGGAAAACTGATATTATATTGTAAATTATCTTATGCCGATATGAAATTGTTTTATTTTTACATACTTGCTTCTTATTACAATTAGTTTTGTTGTTAAATAAGTGAACCAATCAAATTTAAGAGCAGGTGGATTCATTAACCCTTTTTTTAAGTGCAAAATACTATTTTCTAATTTTTTTACAGAACATACTTCCTTAGGACCTATTTCAATTAAAGAAAGTCAGAAATTTATATAATGAGCAAAATTTATAATGGGACACATGTTTCCCAATAAGGTATAGACGTGGGTCATATTTGTCCCAATAGTCCTTCTAACAAAGGATAAGAAAAAAAACAAAAAATTACCTCTTTATTTTTCTAATTATAAATGATATGGTGCAAAGCAGTTTATGAAAAAATTAAAAATCCTCATAAATTCTGTTGTTATAGAAATTAATAGCACTACACAAGCTTACTCTGCCACAATTACTAATCAAACAGCTCAAATTTTCAGCGCCAGAATATATTGCCATCGTACGTTTGGCAAAAAGAAAGCCTAAAACTACTAAATACTACCAAAAGCATAATAAATGAGACATAACTATATAGCCCAATATAATTTATTGGAAATTTTGTGGGGCATATATGTCCCAACAGTAGTGAAAGGGCTAAGGTTACAATTAGAGTCTTACATACCTACAACTGATAAATTTCCAAATGATTTTTATCGAAAAACAATTTGAAATTGTATTTTATGTACATATGATAAAGCATTGAATGAAGATTACGAATGGAATTTCTCGTCAGGTGTGCATTACTTTCCTCAGCTTAGTCCTAGTTTTAACAATGCGAATAAGATACTTATGCAGTATTCCCAACAAATTACAATGAATTTTTTAGAAGTCTTTAGTATTTGACACTAATACAAACCTGCTATATTCCATTGCTCCGATTAAGCGAGTATTAGCATTTAGTTTGTGGGATAGATGCGGTTAAAAATAACCTTCCAATCGTCAGTCCTCGACTTGTTATACTTAAAATGCTAAGAGTTGTAGTTATTTTCATTCCAACAAATTTCAGCAAATAGCTTATTAATAAAAGATGCATTGTACTAAACGGCTCAGGCAGAACTTTGAATAACACCACTCTAAAGAAGATCAACTTAAAAACGAAAATTGTTTAAATTTAGTTAAACACTTTTTATTTAGAAAATGCAAGATTCTAAATTAAGAGCAGTATGTGCAACCAGGTAAAACTGAAGACATAATATTTTTGAAATTTCGTTTAAAGTTGAAACTTAGCTAAGTTCCTACTAGAGAGTGACAATTTGAGGCAAGAATTGACCCGAACCCGACCCGATCGTAACATTTACTACTCGAACTCAACCCGAAAGTATCATACCTCTGTACCCGAACTGTTGATTTTGATTTGAGGTTATAGATTTCTGTCCAATCAAATGTCATTAACATCAATCATTTTCTGATATGCGAAACAGAAATTCATTGGTATTACTTAACGTCTTGGATCTTCCTCAAATCAAGCGGAGATTTTATTCAGTACTTTTTAATAATTAATCTAATCTTTGTACTCAATCCGACAATTTGATACCTGAATCTGAACCAACGCGAAGGCCGAAATTGGGTCGAGTTTAATCGGTTTTCCGATGTCACTATCTAATTCCTACTAGATAGTGATAATATGAGGTAAACATCGATCCGAACCCGAACCTCGAAATCGGGTCGGGTTTATCGGGTATCCAATGTCAATATCTAATTCCTACCTGATGACATGATATGTATAAAGCAGTTTAGATTGGTGATAGACTTAGGGAAGTGATCCAAATTGAATACGTTAACAACACCGTTAACAAATGGTGTTTTACTTTAACATGACTGTAAACCAAATTGTTAACTTACAATCAAAATAAATTCGCTAAAGATGAAGTTTACGTTAAAGGCCTGTTTTTTCCGCAAATGTTATTACAAATAATTTTGACACATTTAGGTTCTGCACATTTCTTCAAATACATCAATGCAAATAAATTTATTAAGCGTATGCAGACATTTGAAGCTAGAATTGTTGTTTACGGTTTCATTTTCACTTGCTAACGTATTGAATTTGGATCACTTCCCTTACCTACTTTAACTGCACATACGTAACTTAATGATGCTGAAATCCTACAAGGATATTTTCCGGCATCCGACTCTCATCTAACCAAATGAAAATATTTCAATATATACGAGTAGATTTCTTCAATTTGCTGAAATATACTTGAAATAATAGCATAAAAAATAATTCATACTTCACGTGGAGTAATTGGAAAAACTCACTGGTTTTGAGTTGTCACATTATAAGTTTCTTTAAGAAAGCTGTCAATTACACTTTTAATACATTATGCACGAACTCCTCAATTAAATTAATGCATAGTTTTGATTGTGGTACGGAAAGTGCATATCATTCTTTAAAACGTTAACTGCATTAGGAATTATCATCAATATTTTTCGGATGTAATTTGAGAATAATTATGCGAAGCTGTTTTTAACTTCTAAAATTTAAGATTTGTCAAAATATCATTTTACATATGATATAGAATAAAAGAGGCTCTAAAGATGATAGAGTATCCATATTTACGCATCATATTTTGTCTGTCCTAATGCTAAGCAACTGATTATAAGAGAATCTGCTGACCTGGAACATAAGGTACTGAATATGAACAGAACATGGGAACAGAATACAATAGCAATTACTGAGCAAACCATGACATAGAATAAAAACTAGTTGCCTCACTCCGGTGCTAACAGCAATTTCGTACGGAGGGCTCTAAATAGTTCTATATATTTGCGGCCCACAAAAATACCTAGGGAATAAAATAATTGCACAATAAATAATTAGGGCCTATATTGTTATTCGTGCATATGTCACAGACATTATTTAGTCAAATCTAATAACTACAAACTTAGTCTTTAATGACAACATATCCAGTACCTCTAGGTCCAGAATACAAACAAACGTTTGCGCATACTTAGATGTAGTCTTGTGGCCCACTGATTTTGGCACTATGACCCCTATTCGGAGAGCGGAAAAGAATTTGTGGACCTGTGGCCGAGTTAAATCTAAAATTGTAACTGAATTCTTGTCAATAAACAAATACACTTATTTATTTTTTAATTATTTATGTATTAATAATATTTATTATGTACTTCGGAAAATATCTCTTTGAAAATTATGCACTAAGAGTTGAATTGTCGTCCGTTTATCAAAAAACCCGCGGAATTTGCAAGGCCATGGACAATACCTGCTGATCAGTTTTCGACCAAAGGAAATAACTATTTGAAAAAACTAACTATTTATCAATTTAATGAATTTCTAGATAAGAATATAAATTATAGCTTGTCTTCAAACATATTAGAACTACCAAAATTTCAGACTTAGGTATTGGTTGACACCATAGATTTCAATATGAATGCGGTAATTATTTTAATTCCAATGAATTAAAACCTGAATTCAATTAAGACTTAAAAAAAGTTAATTAATTATAGTTGTTTTAAGGAATTCCGTTTTCTAATATTTTTACCTAATTTTGTAGACATAAATAAATGCAAACTTCATAATAATATTGATCATTTGTAAAGACATGCCAATTTTAACCCTCCAGTGCAGTGTAGAACACATCTCAGGATAAGATGTGAACATCTCTCTTTCGTAAATTATGCTAACAATACAGTTAATGCAATACATAGAAAAAATAGCATTTGCCGTGAATTTTAAAAAATGATGACGTCAATAAAATGGACGCCATAAGAACTTAAACGGCAACTTAAAACTAATTCGGTTATAGTTAAATCGGAGCAATTAAAATGTTGAAATCTGGGTTAATAACACAAATAAAAAAACCTCGATTAAATATACTGATGCCTAAGAACTTTTCCATTTTTTATGTAGGCATTGATGTTCGTAAAAAATTTTATTCGAAAAATTCAAAGAATTTCAGATTAATAGTTGCAGTGATAAAAAATTTTCTTCAGTCTCGCTAATGATCTACTACAAGTATTAACTACTATTTACTCCTATTTTATATATTTTCTACAGTGGCTATTATTCAACCCAGAGTTGGAAACGGAGCGGGATGTAAGGCGATACGGGCTCGGCATAAATTTTTAGCCAAAACGGCACCGGGACGAGATTTTTTAAAATTGATGAAACTTTGTTAAAATTGGTTAATTCATGTCCCCAATGGTTACGGAAAATAATTTGTACGTCTTCTATCTCCGTTAAACTTTAAGCATAATTATTTAAAAAAACTAACTTAATAAATACATGTACAGGCTTGTTCAATTTCTCATCGTCGATAATACCTTTATCAAAAATATCAAAAATATATTATTTCGTTCAAGATAGGTTATCTAGATAATCTAAATTATCTTCACTAAAAATATGTAGATTTAGTTTATTGTAATTTAAATTGTATCTCTTGAAAAATATATATTTACAAATTTATTACAATGTACTAAATGTCCCCGTAATAATGCAAATCTTTTTAGTCATATTTTGGGTCAATTTGGGAAATATACATGCTCTATTTATTTTGTGTAAGGTCATGCTATTTTCGAATGCTGTTATTTTGTTTTTCCAAACAGTAAGGTCGATGACAACATAAAAATAACAAAATGATTCTTGATATTTTTGATTGAATTATCATACATACATATTCTAATCTTAAAATTTTTTCAATGAAATTGATTATTTTCAAAATACGGAACAAGATTTGTGAGATATGGGCCCGTAATAAGTACCAAACAGCACGGGCCCGGGACAAGATTAGACGAGCACGGTAAGGGACCAGGAATGAAATTCCGTCCTGTTTCCAAATCGGATTCAACCTTAGGGTAACTAGATTAAAATAAAATACATATATTTACATTTATTAGAAAATTTTATTATTGTAATACAGTTTTTTAAATTATTCATGTGTTATATACGGCGTAGTGGAAATTCCTTAGTAAACAGCAATCACTGCTTATTGACTATTATACAATGCAACGTCTTTGTGTATTTGGCACTTGCAATTAAACACATGAAAATAACAAACGCGCACATATATATTTTTACATATTTTAAATTATTTAGAAAAGTAACATCAAATCATGAAATTTTAGCTAATTTCCGTCAGTGAGTTATGAATTGTGTCATAATTTTCTATAAACAAACCATAACCAACTCAAAAGCGTGTGGAAATCTTAAATTTCAAAGCACTAATGAAACTCATTAAGTGAAAATATAAAATTTTTATGTCAATTTAAAAATAGATGGCACACCGATATATGCATTTAAAATAGTTGCGGTGAAATGGTGATTATTTCAAAATAATCTAATTCTGCTTAACATTCAAATTGAAATAAGTTTTGTAAACATAATTTTAGAAAGTATGATAATTTAAGACTCGTAATATATTTAGTTTAGCATAGTCTTATCAATCGCGTCAGGTGTAATTAACGTGGGAAATTCCGAAAGAAAAGTAGTGTTGTTTTCGCAAACAGCAGACGATAAATTGATTTAAATAAATTACTACAAAAACACTATAAAAGAGCAGTTTGGAGGGATAAGAGGAATTTCATTAACGTCTTTCACATAAATGCTAAATGTTTTATTGAAATAATTGTTACTTAGATACAAATACGCTTGAAATTTGAAGTGGTTGCGCTTCAAATAAAAATTTCTGACTTTTATGTTTAACTACAAATGCTAAAAGGGGCATAACTTTCAGAGGCATTCTACGTGAATTTTATATCTGATCGTTTCTGAATGAAATTTGAGGAGGTCAATGTAGAAATACTACCATTGAATTGCATAGATATGAAATACATAAGAAACCACTGCGATGACAACACAACACTAAGCTAGGCTATTCTTCAGTATGTGTGATTAAAAGGAATTTTACTTTTGTCTACAATAGTGAATAGAGTCAGAGCAAATTTATTGCGCATTATATGTATACAAGATCTACAAACTAACACATGACAAAAGAAAATAAACATGAACAAATAACTACAAATTAATATGTACAATATATAATAATATAATCAATGTTTGAGTGGATGTTTGTGTAGGTGCTCAATGTTGGATGTATGTTTCAAATGCATGAAGTGTATTACCGTCCCCTAATGTGTACTGTTTTAATAGTCTCTAATTATAAAAAAGTTGCTGGAGAATTAACGACAAATATTTAGAACGATTGATGAAATTGCTCAATTAATTGCCATATTTGCTGTTAAATACAAATGAAATTGTTGTCAAAAATGACCGGTTGTAGGTATTTGACGAGGGGGATAATTTTGATGATTTCGTAATGATTGCACTTTAAAATAGATACACTTTGCTGATATAACCCATAAAGCCGTCATCAAGTTTTTAAAAACAATGAAAAGTCCCCATTGGATTAAATATTGACAGCTGAAAAATTTTTATCATGATTAATCAGGGACCAAATTTAAATGATAAATTTCCAGTAACTTTATGCTTTTTCGCATGCAACTACTCCAACGTTAAACTTTTCAAGGACTTGAGATAATATTAAATTTTAAGTTATGGCCATCGCAGTTTTAAACATGTTAGTCATTAATTTTGATTTCTTAAAAAAATTAATCACGTTTGATTTTGTGAATAACAGAAAATGTCTTGACCGCAGAAACACATCTATAACTAAGCATAAATGTATAAATATTAATACCAGATGAATGAATTTATGCAGTTGTTAAATTTAAATATTTATTCGTTATAATATTGAGTTTTGCCCTACCAGATACAAAAGTTTATTAATCATCGAATTCAATTTTGCAAATATTTAGTAAATGCATATTCCTAGAATGACACAGACCATGATTTAGAGATGAATAAATGGAACATTCTTTGACAATCCCTTAATTAATATGATTCATTGTGTGTTATAACGAAAATTCAATGTCAAATGACATATTTTTTGCGTGTAATACAAAGTTTATTTGGTAAATTTACACTATAATCAGGTAGATTATTTTTCCTTGAAATGAAGCATTGCGATGTTTCAATAAATTTATGGCATAACTTGCAGGTGCATCTTCCTTTTAAATTACAGTTGGTCAGATTATTGCAAAATAAATTTTATTCAATGAATGAAAACAGGTGTTTGAAAGTTGTAATCCCCAAATTTGAATATTGAATAGGATAAATATTCGAAAAATTATATTTTTATAAAATATATAAATTATTAGTGTTCATTATTCAACGATGACTCCATAAATAAAGTGTGGATCATCAAATAATAGTAGTTGATATTGTAGAAGTCATTAACTTATAAACTGAGAGGTTTTAGTTGCTCGAACTATTTCCCTATTCTCATTAATGTTTTGGTCTGGTATTGTGATTATTTACATTAAGTTTCATTAGCTGTTTATATTGTTTATTGGGCCTGAGTAAGACATTATTTTAGATTTGAACCTTGGGGTTATAATTTATTTTTAGGCAGGAAGTTACCTCAGAATTAATTTTTTTACTTATTTTGCAAATAAAGACAAAATTATAAATAATTCACAACGAATTATGGAAATCTATAAAAGTATTGAACAAAATATTTCTGTAATAGGAGTTCAAATCATCGATTTAGTAGAAGCTTTTAAAAAATGAAAGCCTCTTTAAAATATATTAAGGTACCTCATATTTTATAGATTACCAAAATTTATTCAGGCAAACTTATTGTAAGAAAATATTTAAGCATATGTAAATTTATACCTACGTCATGTTAGGTAATTGATAGTCTCAAATGAAGCGATATTTTTCATCAATAAAAAATGAATTAAAGTAAAACTCATATGCATAAAATTAGCTATTATTAAAAGATAGTGAATTTTTCACTAGTTTCATAGTTGATACCCACTTCATTAAGGTATTTTTCAGCAAAAAAGAGTGATTTGAAATTTATTGCTTCTGTATTGGGAATTCTAGGTAATTTCATAAAAGTTTCAATTTTTAAATGTAAATCTTACTGTTGGTTTATAGGAATTTTAATATTAGTTTTTGGTGGTAACAAGTATATATATATATATATATATATATATATATAATCCAATTTCAAAATAATTACCAGAATTTACATTTTAATGCATAATGCAATTCATTTTTCCGCAGGATATTTTTTTCTAAGACATTTAAATTGTTAATTTGTAGCTCAGTTTTAAATATTGGAAGGCTTTGTCAAAATGTTAGAAGAAAGGCATACTGTTGGCGCAAGGGAAAAATGGAGAGATAAAAGAGTGAGAGAGAGACAAAAAATTCATTGTATTATTCAGACCGAATCAACGATGGACTTTATTGAAAGATGAGCAGTTGATTAGAGATTGATTGGCTTAAAAAACTGATATTCTTTTTTTGGTTTACGCTATTTTTTCAAAAGAACATACAAAATATCTTCACAAATATCATATATTGAAAGGGATAGTTTTTGAAAACTTTCAAAATGTCAGGAGTCTTGAGAAGATTTTCTCGAAATTTTTATAGAGGCAGGGATTTGATTTCTTGAAAGAACTCTTATTAAATTTGTATCATTATGTGAAATTATTTTCTTAGCGCATAAGTTTAATACATGTATATGAGTAAAAATTTTAGAGATTAGAGTTGCCTTGAAATAAATTTAATGTAATCATTCAAATTTTATGATTTGCTTTACTTAAACAAACTTCTAGCAAACCGATTGGATCTCAATGCCTTTGATCATATATCTTTGTATTATCCAAACCGTCCAGGATTGTGTTACAAAATTTCTTAAAGTTTTTCACGTAACACGTGTGAAGAAGTCAAAGACAGCTTACTTATTTTCCTTTGATGGTTGGAATAAATTTTCGTTTTTGCATTTCAATGTAGCATTCAGAATTCTCACTCACAGAAGTCCCGTTAATGTCTTAAAAAATGATACCCAATAATCCCTCTTTTAGTACGCTGGCTTTATAGTAATCTTTGAGACCATCAATATACTTGAATTTATCTAAGAAACGTCTGATAGTGCTTACATAAGGGAACTCTCTTCCAAAAGTACACTTCGGAAGAACCACAGAATTAGCAGCGAAGTAAATCTCAACAGTCTTGATCATATCCTGTAATTCAATACGATCCATTAGTAAATGAAACTATTCAAAAAGGACATACTAATTTCTTTCTGAAAAATGAAAGAAAAATATAAGTTTGCATGAAAAATATTTTCAAATTATAACAGTTCACTTTCTTTGAGGCATCTTATATATAATATATATATATATATATATATA
>CABFPE010000404.1:479097-491430 GCA_900660155.1 Hofstenia miamia | reverse complement strand
CTACATGTAATATTTAACGAACAACTAGTAACAGTTCAGGTTGCAAATAGATATAACACTTTCACACAATAGAGTCTAAGTCGAGTTGTGTCATGTCTTGAGTAAGCACTGAGCTAATGTAGGGCACACATAAGCTATCTTGATTGAGCTGAGAAGTGGCACTCAAGCATTGGATGGAATGGTGAAACTGGATGTGGAGATCCACTTCAGGCAGATGCCCACTAGGAGATCATTACAGAGGTTACCCCATGGCTTCGTCATCTAAAAAATGAGCAGTCAATTCCATGTTATATAAGTTAACAGAAGAAACTAGTCAAGCAGTAACAACAAGTAAATCCTTACCCGCAATAACACAGCTAACATTATAAAGTAACTGTAGACAAACAGTGATAATGCCTTGTAGAGGATATTGCATGGCGACTGTGACAGCCAAGAACAGCAAACCTACAGAAGAAACATTCAGTTAAACCACCTGCAAGACGATAATAAGCTATAAGTGAAAGTATGAAAACAGCAAGTTGTTACATGAACCTACTATCAATGGAAGAAAGAGAGATACCCCAAACCAAACAGATGCATTTCACTGTCAACAACTCAGTTGTGCCTACTGTTTCTGCATCAACCACACCAAGACTTCTGAGTGATCCTATTAGGTCTGCGACAACATGTCAGCCATGGTTCACTCAATACATTCTCCAACTCAAAGCTAGTGGAACTGAAACTGTTAATCAATTTAACCAACATTCTGCATTACCAAAGTTCACAGGTAAAATTGATGAAATTTCTCAGTTCTTTGATGAGTGGCTGTTTCCTTTTGAAATGACCATGAAGCAGTATCAAACTACTCAAGATGTCACCATTGCTCAGTTTCCCATATATTTGCAGGGCCTTGCCTACAATCAATACATGATAAAGGACAAGGAAAATTTTGAAGATCATTATCATACCCACATATCAACATCAGTACAAAACTCTGCTTTGTGAGCTTTCATTCAAAAAGGGGACAATGTCCACATGTATATAACTCAGTGCAAAAGGTTATTTCACCTTAGTAAGCTTGCCCCAGAATATTCAAAGTATGATCTATTTTCCTAAATTTGTCAGGGATTTCCACTGAACATCTGCAGCCACCTAGAGCTACAGTGTGACCCCAAAGATGAACTTAATGTGATCATCTAGAAAGCCATTAGCATTGTTTATATGATGTACAATTCCACCCAGATTGACAAAAATGTAGGTGAAATGAAGCTCAGCCAACCTGCTACTAAGGTATCTCTGTTATCTAATATGTCTGTTGCTAAGAAAAAGTCTAACAATTCTCAGACCTACTATTACTGTTTTGGCCAAAAGGGCCATATCAAGCCAAATTGTGGTACTGCTATCCATCTTGTAGCAGTATCTTCTGCAGTAAATTTTGAGCAATCAGTGCATTAAACTGAAGGAGTGCCACCTCCTGAAAAATTTGCAGAGCATGTTTTGGTTGTAACCAATTTAATGTGAGCCAATGTCATTCCTGTGGACATCAATCGAACTTTAATAAATGCCACCATAGATACAGGAGCCTTGGCATCAATCATTAGTGACAATTGTTGCCACAAGTTGTGTATGAAAAGATACAAATTAGATCTGCTAGTGGTCTGCCTACTTGATGCCTCCTGCAACACCATCTCCTTGAAAGGCAGAGTGCCCAATGTTGAGTTAGAAATCTGCCAAGAGCTTTTTAAATCTTACTTTAATTAAATTGATTTGAGTTGCTCTCTCAAGAGCTGCCAGGAGAAACTAGAAACAGTTCATCAAAGCTGTAGAGTATTTCTATAATACAGCTGTTCATTCAATGACAAAAGTAAGTCCATTCAAAGCCATGTTTGGCCATCAGGTGAGTATGCCTCTGTCTATCATGTATCTGGAGTACCACAAGCTTAGCTTGGAGAGATATGTTGATCACATGCTGCATGAGATGCAGGAAGTTCATTTAACTATCTATTGCAATACAAACCAGTCAGTAGTATGCCAGAAGCACAACTTCAATCAGAAACTGTATAGTGAACTGCATAAGCAGGGAGACAAGGTCTTCACCTACTTCCCCAACCAAATAATGGATCAAAATCAAGTACATAAGCTTGCCACAAAATTACTAAGGTGGTTGACCATCACCTTTATTTATTGAGTAATGGGAAAACTTCCCATTTCCAGAGGCTCAAAAGAGCTGTTAGAGATATTGAAGATGCAGTTATCAACAACAACATGAGTTTATGCTGATCAACAATGGTATTGATGAATTTGAAACTTACAATAACTTAACTGAGTGTGAGGAAGATGACCTCACTGAGAGTGAATTTGAAAGTGACTTAGTAAATAGTAGCAACAGTACCACTACCTGAATATTGCTCAAACATAGGGCTCAAGATAAAAACTATTTAAACCCACCAGGTGTGGGACTTAAATTTCATCTCTTTATTTAGATGAAACACCAGGAGAATTGACCTGAGAGGTGGCACTCAAGCATGGGATGGAATGGTGAAACTGGGTGTGGAGATCCGCTTTGGGCAGATGCCCACTAGGAGATCAGTATGGAGGTTACTGCATGGCTTCATCACCTAAAAAATGAGCAGTTGATTCCATGTTATATAAGTTAACAGAAGAAACTAGTCAAGCAGTAACAACAAGTAAATCCTTACCCTCAATAACACAGCTAACGTTATACAGTAACAGTAGATAAACAGTGATAATGCCTGGTAGAGGATATTACAATTGCATTAGAAATCCAATTTAGCTGTTATCGTTGCTAGGAGATTTTGAGAAGACATACAACTTGGTACAGATAATTTTACATTAAAAGCATCTTATTCTGCTTTTAGACAATTGTGGTTTCCAATTTGACATTAAAAGGAATCTCACAATAAAGAGAGCATTTCTGGTTGTAAAAACTTGTTATTGTTGTATATTGTATAGATTTGCCATTAGAAATACATTTTAACATTTATTAGGTCTCCTGCTCAATTTAATTTATATGTGCGTTTATTTTATTTTATTTCATGGTGTTCTTAATACACATAAACAATAGTTGACATATTTATTTATTTTTGTAAAATGCATATCTCTTATATCACACTTAGACATATTTTATTGGGCGTTGTGTGATTCTCAACACTCATCAGATGAACAAGACTTGACAAAAATTATCAGTGCATGGGAAAACAATGATGGTGGTTGGCAATAATATATGAACTCACATCAACATTGGCAATAATAAACTAATACAATAGACAAATTTAATGTTGTAATTAACCTTCATTATAAGTGGAACGTGTATAATATATATGTGTTTTGTCTTGTTTTTAAAAAAATGTGGGCTTTACCATGCTCACTTAAATATCTGGTTTTATATTTTGGAAATTGATGAATTTTGTTTTAACACATAAACTAGACAAATGCGTTTTTCACTAATGTCTAAAAAATTTTAAACGTTTTTATTAAGGTGGATTGTGATATCTTTTTGTTTAATTTCCACATTTAATATTTTCCACATGTATTAACAAAAATGGGTTAAAATAGTTTGTTTGCTTAGAAATGAAAATGTTGTTTTTGTAAATGAAATATATTAACAAAAACGAAATGTGGTTTTTGTAAGTTTTCCCAAATTACATTGTATGTGCAATAATCTGAAATCATGGAAAAAACAATAATGAGGTATATTAACAAAATGCAGTGTAATGTATGCAAGTGAGTGTGATATTAACAAAAATGATATGTAATGTATGCAAACAATTGTAACATGTGATATAGCTGTGTATATTAACATGAAATGAAATTAGTCATATAAAACCAAAAAATGTATGTAAATGTAAATCAGCCACAATATGAATCATTTGTAAGCAAACCCAATTTAAAAAACCAATTACCAATAACTGTCAATGTATGGATTAACGCTTTTACCCAACCTGTCAAAAAATGCATTAGTGAGCTGTCAATCAACATTTGTCAAGTGGTGAGTCAGCACTTAAACACTCGTCAATATCTGTGAGTCAGCAATGCTCAAGGTCAGTTTGTGGGATTAAGCCTGCCCCTAGTATACTACTTAGCCTAGCTCCATCAGTGAGATTAGAACAAGAGGGCAGAGATTCCGTTGTTATTTGTGTGAGATGAGGTTCTTTTTTAACATCAATGCATACTTCAATTAGTGCTATGGACAGTATGTCACACATTTCATTATGTTGTCTTGCAACAAAACCACCAGTGGGATAAGAGAGTGCATGTGCGATAGAGAATCCTTTGCTGCATACCCAAGTTCTAGGCATATCAGCAGGTTCAATACTATACCTCAAACGAATACTATCTCTAAATTCTCTTTTGTTGAGATGAAAGCTTTCTTCTTCTATTTGAAGGGCCATTAGCCAGGAAGAGTAACCTTTGTGTGTTATTGTTTTAATAGCATTTAGCTGATCTGCATTCAGTTTCTCTTACATCTGTTGACACTTAGATTCAATTTTATCATGTTTTTCTTTTAAATAGATCTTCAAGAGGCTCTTCTGTTCAGCTGCAGTAGTCTTTAATATTTTGTGTGATTGTGATAAACTTAAGCTCTTCAAGGGTTCTGTTGCTTTGCTAGAGAAATCATATTCTTCACAATAACTTGAGACTGAATCATTAATACCTAGGCCACCAAATTTGGTCAGTAATTGTAAAAATTGAAACAGATTACAGTCTAGATCTTTACCAAAAAACTTTGGAAAGAGTTTTAGTCTGATGTTATCCTCAAGAGTCCTGAAAGTTTCGGATTGAGTCTGTGTAACTCTTTGTGTAAACAATCATTTGAATTGGATGCTCTTCAAGAAACTCGAATATACTGCATGTGGTTGAGTGGCCGCAATTTGCGAGACCTTAGTGGTTAAATTTGACCATTTTTCTGCTTTAGATTTCATTTGTTCAGTACAGTAAAGGTCAGTGCCCACGAAGCCTCCTAGGTATTGACAAAATAAATGCTTTTCATAAGAAATTGACAATATGGAAGAAACGCATAGCTGCGGGAAATTGGGAATATTTCCAAGTGTTTTTAAAAGGAATTGTTAATAAATTAGGCTACTGATTTTGAACCACTTTGCTAACGAATTGTGACAAATATTTTCTATTGATGTCTGTTGACCAGTATGAATGTAGACGAACAGCTCACATTAAAAGAAAAAGAAAAGCTTGAATACATTTTGGTTGCTGGTTGAAAGGAATATCCTGCAATTGCCAAGAAAGTGTTAGGATTTCTTGTACAATTTTCAAACTTTTACTTGTGTGAATTTGGATTTTCATTTCTTGCCAACATCAAGCACAAGAAATGAGTGCAATTGCTGTCTGTGGAAGATGACCCATGCTGTCTGTCAAAAACGTGACCCAATCTTGAAGGGTTGTGCAAAAACCACTAAGCTTAAGTTTCCTTTGAATTTTTGATAAGAACATTCTTATTTATTTAAACTTGTACAATTTTTTTTATTCACAAGAAACATGTACAATACTCTGAACATGTGTATTTTCATTTACCAGCAATTTTAATAAATTAAATGTTTTTTTCCATAAGACATTGCACTGTGGTTCCTCAAGCCAGAGTAGTGTACATAAGCGAGGGGAGAACACAATCTGAACCTTTTGACAACTACTGACTCACTGATATCAAGGAGCAGTTTAATTAGTGATTCACATACTTGACAATATTAAGTTTGCTGACTAATGCATTTCAAGGAGCATTTTAATTAGTGATTCACTGCTTTGTGACATTTACTGGGTGAATCATTTTGTGACATTTACATGGGGTCTGATTTTTACAATGATTCATATACATGTTGGGGCCATTTTAGTTTACAATAGCATGTTTTCCTCTACCAACTGATTTATGTGGCTAAGTTTATTCCATGTTTTTTTGTTAATATACCTGGCTATATCACACATTATGCACACTTACACATGTTTTTGTATAATACATTGGGTTTATGTTGCATTTGTGATAATGCATAGCTGGCTAATTTATCCATGTAGCAAACAAGTATCATAAGCTTGAATCATTATAAATTTTTAAAAATAGAGAAATATCATTTTCCATATAATTCCTTGTATAAATTATACGTTTTGGGAATTAATAGTATATATTCAAGCATTAATGTATTTGAAAAATATCATTTTCCTTTATACAACTAATAAATATACAAAAGGTGGAAGTGCTCTACCCCACATTTCTCACATGTCAGTTTTTCAGCCTGGATTAAATGACACAAATTTTGTTTAAAGGTGTTGAATTCTCTAACATATATTAATTGAAAAGCATTATTGATTTTTGATTTTCACTCTTCTACATGAAGGCAGTGTTTGATATAAAAATGTATCCATAGATGTATATAAGATTTTAAAGCATTGGACAAGACATGAAATAATTTTGAAATTTCATTAGTTGCATAAGTTACATTGAATAAGAGAATTCTGCATTTCAAAACATAAAAATGGGTTAACACAGTAAACAAGAAACCAACTTTCACAATTAGACTCTCCACAAAGACTGATTATTTCATTAAAAACACATTGTTCTAGTTAAAACAATAGAATTTTCACCATTTCCACTTGATATCAAGCTTTGTTTAAATTATACGTATATTTCTAAGATTGAAGTAAATTAAACATGGATAGTTGTAAAATGATATAAAATTTGGCCACTAATTGTTAAGATCTTTATCATACATTTATGTAAACTGTAGTTGATGATTGGATCAAATGGTTTAAGTTATTTTTGATTGGTTTATATGCTAAAGGTTTGTAATAAATAACACATACTTTGAACTCTTTTCAAATTTATATTTGGTGATTACACTAACAAATCTCATGCTCAAAAATCTATGAATGATTAACAGTGCAATCAAGACATTGTTTCACAACCAAAAAAAATTCATTTTGAAGCCTATATTACCAAAGACTGTGTATTCCATATGGACTATGGGTAAGGTGATTCATCTGGTAATAGTCAATGATCTCAACAAAATTTCAAAAGAACGTCAAATAAAATATATCCCTGTTAAACAATTAAAAATCAGTGAGTGGCAAAAAAATTTGTAATGCATATAGTCTTCACAAAAAGTATGGCCCTGCAGTAAAAATTATTCTGGAAAATGATAACTGCTTCTCCTGCCTAAATGCTATGCAGAGAAAGCTACAGGGGAAAAATACAAAATGCTTATCAAACTTAAAATTCAACGTGGCAATGATAAACCAGCAACATATCCTGGTGGCAAAGCACAGACTGTATTCAGATTTAGTGTGTAAGTTATTTAGAATATATGCGTACTAGTGATTTTTATTTCAATTGTTAAAAAATTACTACTTACTTGATTTAAGAAACATGTGGTAAATTCTTAGTATTTAAAATTTTACAGATATAAGCATATTTCTTTTAAATACAAAACATAATGACATACCTTTAAATAAAGAACAAAAGAAATTAGAATAGCATTTCACATGGGGTTTTTTCAAAATGTAAAATTGCCATTTGAATTAAATAAAATTTTTTATTAATTAAAAGTGAATTTCAATTAAATTTTAAAATTTGCTAAAAAATAAAAAAGCAAAACAAAAAATATTTGTAATAACTTGACATTGTTAGACCAGGTGTGAATAAATGAATTAAGCTCTTGTTCATAAAGCAAATAGCTTTTATGATTGTAAACTTTTTGCAAAAAAAAATTTATTTACTATTTCACAACTGTGGATGTGTTTATTGAACATTTAATTATAAAATGAGTTATATTGATTCACTCATAAGCTTTCTAATTGTACAGTTAAGATTATTACAAATTTGTACATTGAATGAAGACACCTGGTATATTTGATATTACTAGTAAATTTAAATTTAAGAAATTCATTGTAAGGTCTCTACCCCAAAGTGAAATACAGAGTGAATGATTGTATTTTTACTAGTTTCTTAAAACCATTAATTATTTATTAGTTGTATAAAGGAAAATGATACTTTTCAAATACATTAATTGTTGAAAGTATACTATTAATTCCCAAAATGTGTACCTAATTTATATAAGGAATTATACAGAAAATGTTATTTCAGAATAAAATGTTTAAAAATTTTTTATGAACACATGCTCACGCTTTGCACCTGGAAAACACATTTTGCTAGTACATTTGATTATTCAAGCCAAACATATGCTAATGTATGAATATTTTTCTTTAGTATGCCTAGAAACTTCATGTTCTATTTACTGACATGTGAATTAACTTTAATAAGAAGTTTAGTCCGCATTTTTCTAAATGATTAGATATATTAGAACTGGTCTCATGTTCTTGAAAGAAAAATATTACATCAGACGTCACGATCAAGTAATTTAAAAATTATTGAGAGTATTTTTATAAAATCCTTGCAACCAAGTTTAAACACAAAAGAAGACTATATTTATAAATTAAATTTGCCACTTTTTAAAATTATAATTATTATTGTAAAATCTAGTAAATTTAGAGGGAATAATTTGTAAAACTGACGATGACTTTGTAAGTCGAAATATATCTCTGAATATTCTTATTAAAGTTAATTAAGCTCTTAAAAAACGGATATTTATTAAGCAAACAATTCACTGGTCAGGTGTGACCGGAACCGTGCCGGTCAGTTACCAATTGAGGGTCCCGTTTTCATCTCTGAGCAGAATTCAATTTGTATGCAACAAATTTTTTCATTAATGCTGCAATTATTGAACCATTTTGAAAGTTTGATTAGGTAGAATTTTAAAAAATTGGGCAATTTTTGGAAAAGGAAGAAATAAATTTAATTAAAGCTTAATTTATTTTAGAATTTGCAAGATGCCAGGCTATAATTGCTGAAAGGTTACAATATTTACTTTTTTACCATTGTATTTAAAGTTATTTACCACATTTTTGAAAATTTTTCAAAACAGTTATGAAACATTAGAAAAAATTTCAACTAATTCATTTATCTCAAAATTGTACTCTAAATTTAATTAAAAATTATGAGGTTAATATAAGGTTAATTTAACGGTTTTAACGGTTTACCATTTGAATAAGGAAACTTTCATTAAATTCTTAATTTCTTCTTTTCAAATTTTTCAGAATTTTTAAAATTAAAAACTTCAACAATTCCAATAAAATACTTAATTTTTTTATAAGTTTTTTCAGGCTAGGGCAGCAGAAAGTAAGGTGGTTATTTAGGAAAAAAATTTTTCCACCTGGTTGTTATGTTATGGGCTAAAGCAAATTTGAATTATATAAAAAATTTCAAAAACTTTTGCTATCATCAATAGAAACTGAAATATTTTGTAGCTATATGTATTGTATATATATATATATATATATATTGGTGATTTGTAATAAAATTTTCATATATATTGGTGCTTTGTAACGCTCNATCATTAGAAGCTCTTCAAAATATTAGATGTTTATCGTTATTTTGGAAAAGAAAATCGAACATTTCTAATCATTTAAATCAAAGAACAATTACATTTGGTAAAACTAAGTATAATAGAAAAGTAATGAAGACGGATTCCTAAATTATTCAGTATCGCTATGGAACAAATTGGATTACAATACAAGTGAAAAAAATATACAATATTTAAGAAGTTGAAAAACATGATTACACAACAAAATATCAATTATCTGACTAATTATAGAAGATGTTGTGCAACTCAAGAACAATAACTAAAAAACATTTTTTAAGTTATATGTAATTTATAAACGTAACCAAGAAACAAACATTTACAGTTATAACTAAGCTCATATGAAGAAAGTTACATTATTTATGTAATAGAAGCTTTTTGCAGATGATTAACCTCTTTTTGAAAATATATTTATCTTTCTGATGTCATTTTTTTCATTAATGGTCTTTCAAAAAAATTGATTGCAATATTTTCATTTCATAATGGTTATTGATTATCTCAAAATTACTTCATTTTGGAGGGTGTGCATGTAAAAATGCTTCGGAATTAAAATGACCTAACATTCCTTTCTATTCTTGTAGTTAAATTAAGACCATATATTAGTGACACAACTATAACCCGGTAATAACAAACAGTTGTAAATTGGCATCAGTAAATTATATATTGTTAAAGGAATTTCTGAATTAATATTATTTACATGTAATAGTTGTTTGTTGTAAATTATTTTAAGAAGTAATTATTGTAAAAATTAAAAATATAGTATACAAATTAACTCAGCTAATCTTATGGAACCGAAATACACAAAATCTGAAAATATAGTTTGTGGAAATAGGAATAAATTTCTTTGAAAAAAAACAACAGAGACAAATATCAATAATTTCAGCAAAAACACAGAATTATACGATTGAAATATCAAATAAAGGAAATGATCAATCGCTCTCACTATCATTTGAAGAGCTGTTATCATCAGTGATTTCATCATATTCATCATCATCTTCTGCTCCTTCANATATATATATATATATATAAAAGATGAACAGGGATGGGGTTGAAGCATTTAAAAAATTGAGCTGTGAGAAAATGTTATGCATACTATATACATTTATATAAGCAACGTGTTGAAAAATATTTAAATTTTTTAAATTCTCAATGTTTATGCATTAATTTCTCATGTTATTCTATATTTTAATTTATGTTATCAATTCATTATGCATAGATTTTTATTATACGCTTTTATCATAAACCATAATTAATACTGCATACAAAAAATATGTGCATTGTCTATTTTTACTACTATGATTATGAGTGAGTGCACAGTTAATAGCACTTGAGTAAACCTTATGCGAAGAACAGCAGCACTTAGTATTATAGACAGTATGGGCATACAGCGGTCCATCACAAGTTTTATTGCGGCCAACTGAAAGATTGTAATACCCAACTTCTATTTGCTTTCAATCACTTGTCAATTTAAAACTATTTTCACTTGATTTTTATAAAATGCGAACTGCTGAAGCTCAAAAACGCACTGTGTGACCCATAATCAAACCAGGCAGTCCACCAGTGCATTATCGCATAAACGATTATATACTAACGTAATGTATTCAAAAACTGTAGAGGGTGGGATTAAATTACTTGATCTATTAAAAAATGTGTATTTATACAAACAATAATGATATTCGCTATGTGTTTACATATTTGCGCTTCAATATTCAAATCATTTAAAACAGTCTACACTACGCTTTTATGCTATTTTAGCGTACTGTATCTAAATGTTCATTTAAAAACTTGAAAGACGCTAGCATAATATTAAATACTTCAAAATATGAACAAGGAATCTAGTTTTAATATTTTTTACAATATATCTTTAATAATGGCATTTATCCGTTGAGCAACATCAATTTTGAAAAAATGCACTCTCAAATTAATGTTTCCAAAAGCTAATATAAAATGCTTTGTGGAAAAAAATTGAAAACACATAGAAGAATTCTAAAGACAGATTCGGATAGACAATTAAAAGATCTTTACAAAATTTAGTATGACCTTTTGAGCTTTTCATTTTTAACTGTATAAATTAGAAATTTGTTGTTTCTGCCCTTAGAAAATTCAATTATTCGGAAGACATTTAGCGTAAAAATTAGGAATTTTGACCAGAATTTCTGTGCTTCAATTTTTCCATATGGTATTCACTCGAACTTAAATATATTTACCATGGGCTAGGTAAATTAAAGAAACACTACCCCGCGAAATTTCAAAGATTTATGTTTAGAAACGCGGTTAAGATGAGGTTTGTAAAAAACATTTAGTGGGAGATATAAATATATATATATATATATATATATATATATATATAATATTTGGGAGTAGTAATTGATAATAAATTGAATTTTGAAGACGAGGCAAACAACATCATAAAGAAAATGGCGTTTGGTATAAGATCAATTCAAACAATTGGAAAGTTTATACCAATAGAATGGAGGGTAATACTCTTTCGATCACTTGTTCTATCCCATTTTTGAACTCATCTCTCATCTTGTTTATTAACGAACTTAAATAAAAAGGCAAAATTGAAATTAGAGAAAGTATTTAAATGGGGAATAAACATAATTAGAAACAAAAATAAACAAGAAATAATGTGTAAATATCATCTTATATCATTAGAAGCTCTTCAAAATATTAGATGTTTATCGATATTTTGGAAAAGAAAATCGAACATTTCTAATCATTTAAATCAAAGAACAATTACATTTGGTAAAACTAAGTATAATAGAAAAGTAATGAAGACGGATTCCTAAATTATTCAGTATCGCTATGGAACAAATTGGATTACAATACAAGTGAAAAAAATATACAATATTTAAGAAGTTGAAAAACATGATTACACAACAAAATATCAATTATCTGACTAATTATAGAA
>CABFPE010000404.1:431651-461814 GCA_900660155.1 Hofstenia miamia | reverse complement strand
ACTTTATATCCGTCAAGAATTTCAGAAAAATTCATCACGAAAATAAAATGCTCCTGAATTTGGGATTTCTTTCAAAAAAATACCATCAATGATATACAATGACATAAAATTTTAATTATAAATATGTAATAGTAGCAAATAATAAAATATTACCATACATAGGGATTCAATAAGGATTTCAATATTTCTTAAATAAGCGGTGTACACTCAATATTTATAATTAAACTTTATATCCATCAAGAATTTCAGAAAAATTCATCACGAAAATAAAATGCTCCTGAATTTGGGATTTCTTTCAAAAAAATACCATCAATGATATACAATGACATAAAATTTTAATTATAAATATGTAATAGTAGCAAATAATAAAAATATTAGGGAAAATTCACTACTAACCGCTTTTGATACATCGTCATCTTCATGCTGAACTTCTTGTTCAGGGATGGAAGATTTTCTTTCAGGTGTAGGAGGGCTCTCAACAACGGGTTTTGATTTAGCTTTACCACTGCTTCCACGTTTTGTTTTTTTATTAGACTTTTTATTATAAAACGAATTCTTTTTCGGTTTTGGTGACGATTTCGTATTGATATCACCATTGGAAAGAGGTGGTTCGTCTTCCAGTTCTAGTGGTTCACTTACTGCGGAAAGAGTGTCTACACTTGGTATTCGATCTTCACCCTAATTTTACATTTTACATTATTTCACGGGGAAAACATTAAACATAGATAAAAATGCAATGAATATTATCGAATTTAAAAGCAATGTCTTCCAAAATGAAATGTCCATCTTTTGCTTAGAAATTGTACACTAGGGTTTTGCTGATCTTTAATGTACTCAATTTGATATTGAAGAGGTTTTTTGCGAAAATTATATATAGTGCGCCGATTTGACGTTAATGAAAATGTACCAGGCCCAAAGATTTTACGGCAGATTAACATCTCTAATTTACATTTATAACTGACCTATAGACCACTGAACAAAACAATTCTAGAAAAAACCTTTAAAACATTGAAAACAAAAACCATACTTTTTCAGAATCCGTTTTTCAGAAAACTACCAATCTTACCCTGACTCTCACTAACAAAATTAATCAAAAACATTCCAAACCTCGATCACTATTCAAATAAGATTTTGGGGTTAACGTCTAAGGAACTACTTTATATCCATTCTTAATGGAAGACATATAAGAGAAAAGATAACGAGAAAAACGCCTGAAAAAAGTGAAAAAATATAACAAGATTTAAATATCTATGTGCTTAGGTAACCGAGCTAATTGAACAATTTGGATTGTAAAATTGTTACCATTGGTAAGACTGACGATAGCAAAGGTTTTCTTGTAATGACAACCGTGAGAGTAACTACACTGCCAGCAGTGATCACAGTGTAATCTTCATCATCATCAACATGGAAACTGACGATCATGGACACTGAAGGCATAGAAGCAAGAACTCGTGTAACATCCAAATACGAACGCTCATCCAGAAAATTCAATACAGCGCGGCGATCATCTTCCTAAAGATAGATTACTTTAGAAGACATGTATAATTCATAAATGGAGAATAAAATCGAATTAAATTTCATTTTTATACTAGAGGCTCAACTTTTTCAAAGGCCTATAAAGCAAATATTCATTTAATTAAACTATCCAAACACTCGGCATATACGACATTAAAAATAGGTTCACCGCAAGGGTATCTGGAACCAAATAATCAATTCAATTACAATTATATATTTTGCAGTGAACCGAAACAAAATAATTGAATGGGGTGAAAAAACGATTTCAACATTTTTTATTAGGAAGCATCATTAGAAAAGTTGGTTATTCATCAAGTAATGACATTTGGCAAGTAATGAGTTATTGGCATAGGAACACTGGAATCTTACGTGTTCGCTCTGTTTACATATCTAATTGCCTGTTCGAGTACTCTACTACTTATTAGAATGATATATTTTCCCCATCATTTGGTTCCATTTCACTAATAAAGTGCTAAAATTACTAAAGTACATTTTTCATTCATCACAAATGATTCAAGAAAATCTTCAAAATAAGCAGCTATTGAAAAAGAAACGCTTGCTGACTTGCGATAAAACACGAATCTTCGGACACACTAAATTCCAAAAATACTCAGCGCTTAACACAAAAAATTTGGTCGGATGTCATTGAAGTCTAGTGTTGGCTTATCTAACTGCAGAAAAACCAATTAAAAAACAAGGCATGTGTTCGATTCGACAAATTACAGTAGACTTTCTAGAAGCTGACTCGTGACTCGCGGATCTTTCACGAAGGAGGAGATTGCGGAAAAGATGCACTGTGATGAGCAGATAGAAAGTGAAGAAGATGAAAGGTCGTAGAAAAAATTGTTCCGCTCGTGGAAGGCCAGCGCGCATGGAATACTGTCCGGAAATTCATGGATCAAAGAAGCGGGAAGTGTAGTGTGATGCAAGCTTGCAAACAGCTGGATAACGAGATCCACGAAATACGATGAAAGAATGTACGTCAACCGACTATTATGGACAGTTTCGGTCTGAAATGATGTACATGTATATTTTTTATCTTAACGAATAAAATTATTCTAAAAGTATAGAATAAAACTGTTACACACATGTACAATACAAAATCTAGAATTTGTGTATATTTTTTTAGTATAGTTTAAGGAAAAATAAGGAAAGAAAAAGTCCAACAAATATACAGGGTACTATGAAATGGATTTTGACGATAATTACTGCATTTACAACGAATGACTGTCAGCACTTTTTTAGCGATCAAGGAATCTTTGAGTTCCTGAGGCTGGGGAGGAACCTTTCATCCAAAAATTAGAAAATCACCACACCATTGAAAAACTACCATACACAGAAAATGAGCAGCTGTTTAGAAAATCTTAATTAGGGGATTATGATCCCAAATAAAAGTTGAAAACAGTATTGAGGTTTTAACAAAGGTAAGAAAGCTGCACAACTTTTTGAGAAATAACCAAAAGTTTAACAGGGAGGAGGGGCAATCCCCCAGGCCGAAGGATTTGGGTTAAAGCGAAATATGACGAAGGTTAACGTTTAATGTAGTTGTTTTATGATAATTAAGCACGAGCCTTCAAACAAAAGAATTCTGTGTAGATATTTGAGGCTATTTATGCAAAATACAAAGGGTAAAACCATAAACACATAAGTACTTAGATTTAATTAGCACAATGCTGTTATAAAAAAATTAACATTCTATAAATTTTTGTAAAAGTCAACATCATTTCTAAAGCACTGTTTTGTATGATGATACCAATTATATGCGTAATGATTGAAATATTATTAAAAAACCGACCTACTCGACGACCTGTACATTGAAATTGAACGTTTAATAAACTTAAACATTTCGAAAAAATGGAAAAACAATGAGTACAGAAATATAATTTGATTGATTTAAAGAAGCAATACACAAAAAGAAACAACATAAAGAGACATTGATGATTTGCTTGTTTTTAATACAAAAGACTGGAAATAAATAAAAACCAATTCACCACTGCTAATTGACTTTGATCAAACTTAATATATTTATAAATTATAGAGACGCTTGCCAACCAAAGCAATAAAAATTCACATTCTGCTAATAAAATGCGCAAAATTATTCTAGANGTAAGAAAGCTGCACAACTTTTTGAGAAATAACCAAAAGTTTAACAGGGAGGAGGGGCAATCCCCCAGGCCGAAGGATTTGGGTTAAAGCGAAATATGACGAAGGTTAACGTTTAATGTAGTTGTTTTATGATAATTAAGCACGAGCCTTCAAACAAAAGAATTCTGTGTAGATATTTGAGGCTATTTATGCAAAATACAAAGGGTAAAACCATAAACACATAAGTACTTAGATTTAATTAGCACAATGCTGTTATAAAAAAATTAACATTCTATAAATTTTTGTAAAAGTCAACATCATTTCTAAAGCACTGTTTTGTATGATGATACCAATTATATGCGTAATGATTAAAATATTATTAAAAAACCGACCTACTCGACGACCTGTACATTGAAATTGAACGTTTAATAAACTTAAACATTTCGAAAAAATGGAAAAACAATGAGTACAGAAATATAATTTGATTGATTTAAAGAAGCAATACACAAAAAGAAACAACATAAAGAGACATTGATGATTTGCTTGTTTTTAATACAAAAGACTGGAAATAAATAAAAACCAATTCACCACTGCTAATTGACTTTGATCAAACTTAATATATTTATAAATTATAGAGACGCTTGCCAACCAAAGCAATAAAAATTCACATTCTGCTAATAAAATGCGCAAAATTATTCTAGACAATTGTGAAATGATTGTGGAATATATTGAGATAAGTTACACCCTGATATTAAAACGACTAGATTTACATGTAGCTTCTAAGAGTGAACAATTACAATCTAATAATCATTTAGAAAACTTAAAAACTATATATATATATATATATATGTATATATATGTAGAATAATGAAGAATTATTGTCTAATCATTCATAAAAAATTGATTGAAATAAGGGTCGTATCGTAGGGCATAATACTCAGCAGAGGATCGCTTCAAAAAAAATTATTATTATAATAATTCTGAAGACCAGAATTTTGGTCCTTCTGGTATGCAGGCCACCTTAACTTGCTTACTGAACTATTTGCATAAATTCAAACATTCTTACTTAAGCAATTGCCATTCAGGAGCGTACGCAGGATTCATGACGGGCACATTGCAGTCGTGATCAAGTCAGCGACCAAAAGCCCGATACATTTTTGAACTAAAACGCATTTCACCACCATATTTTTACCCCAAAACTTCTTGATTTAACCAATCAAAATCAAGTTTGAAAAGCTGACATATTGACATTCAGTGTTAGAATCGTGCCGTGCCTATTTCCACAGAAAATTTCGTGCCTGAGCCCACATTAAAACACGTAAAAAATATATTTGTTACGTTGATTTTCCAAATCTATTAATTTGCATATTCAAAACATCGTAAATTTTGTTTCTTGAACAATATTAAACTATCGAAACATATTGCTGCAGAAAACATTCATTCATAGAAGGTAAATTTAAGATGTGTTTTACACTCAAAGAAAAATTTCGTACCGAAAACTCAATGCACGATTCCATACCCACTTACAGGGTATATATATATACATATATATATATATATATACAGTATATATATATATTTCCGATATTTTGCTTTTCATTTTGAAAAGCACATAACATTTTCAATTACTGAGCACCAGAGCAAGCCTAATTTAAATAAAAAGCAAAATTTTCAGTTGGATGAATATAATATAGAAGTATTCAGAAGTGCTTTTAATATTCCTAACAGTTGTCCAGCACCAGGGTGGTAAAAAAGTCTATTTTTTAAACAAAAACGTTTTAAACGTTTAAAACAATGTGTTTTGCTTTTAGACAGACCCAGCTATGGGTACGAAAATTTTGCTAAAACGCATAGTAACAAACATTGAATGCATTTTTCGTTTCATACACGTAAACAAAACACAAGTTTTGCTATTTTTGCAATAGAAAATTGGTTATAAAAGTACGAATGGGAGGTTCCCAAAATTATTTTCCAAACTTTCTTATATAAATTTGAAAAAAACATTGAAAAAATACTGCAAAAAACAGTTCTTTTAACCGGTTTTTAAAACATGCCAGCCCTGCCAGCAGCACTAGAATAGTTTATGTATTAAGCTGCTCAAAAATGGCAAAAATACATACTCAATTGTGCCATTAAAGTACATTCAATGATCATGCAAAATATATGATTAGTAAGTTATTTACGTTATTACAATGTTATGCGAGACTACAGAAAAGTTGAAGTTTTTGTAGAACGTGCAAATTCAACAAATACAAATGCCATTTTCATATAGAATAAATATTTTACAAATATACTTGATAGGGACATCAACATGCTCTTGCTGTGATTTACTAAAATAATAAGGTTTTCCTACATGCAATTGTTAATTTATGCACAAACTTAAAACAATTTAGATAATTACAACATTCATCTGTTACATTGTTATGAAAGCAAAGCTATTAAAATGAGTAGGTGATTGGATTTGCCCTCTCAGACCTTTGGAAATTGAGGGGAAGCATAGGTAAAAAATACCGAAATATTTTTACCAAAACATTTTTAAATTATAGTGCCTTTAAATTATTGTATCTCAAAAAAAGTCATATCGACTTACATTTCTACAAATTAATTATTTTCACTAACTTTTAGGTGTTATATCTTATTCAATTTCTGCCACGATCGATATAATGTCATTATATGAACATACTAACTAGTAGCGACATCTATCATAAATATCACAAACTCGCGAAGAGAGACAGAGTTTAACTCTTTAGTTGCATACTGACGCGCTAAACTTTAACCAACCTTCCATTGATCGAAAATAGTCACTTGTGAATTGAAAACCCCATAATTGTTTTGTGTTTGTATTGGTAAGCATGAAATTTCGTACATCTGTTCTTTAGATGCTTTATTGAATATCTTGATCAATGTGCTTTTAGAATGTTTGGAAATATTTTTCCTATTTTTTATTTTGTGACTTCTTTTCAATCTGTATTTCCATCAATAATTAATAACTGTTCAGCTTGGTCATGAATCATTGAAGAGCCATAGGGATTTTTGGCACAAAGCAAAAAACCCATATTTCTGTGACCATAACAACCGAACAAAGCTTCATGTTTTCAGGTCAAATTTTAAAGTCTTATAATATGTAAGAAAATTTAAAACTTGATTCCGCTTAAGTAAAAACGAATATTTTTTTCATGTCGGGATTTTCCATGACACACACCAAAGGTGGAACCGACAAGAAATTTTAAGGCCAGGGCCGGTAGTTGGACGGCAAGAGCTAATGCCGGCCGGTAAATTTTTTATGCGTTGTATATTTAATATATGATAGTAAAATTACATAAAGCTAGGCGAGTAGCATTATGTTTCACATTGCTGTGGCATTTGACCTCAGTTAGCATTGAATAATTTATAAGTACACAAATACATATATTTAAAATTTTTTTTCGCTAAAGCCAAACATTGAGGTTCCTCTCCAACATTAGAAAAATACAAGCGTTCAAGTTGCTTGATTTGTATGAGAGGCCTCTCAAATTTAAAGTGTAAATTCTATAGATTACACTTTCATTATTATAAACAGCTTCTGTAAAAATTATTACTAATTTCCATAAAAAACTGAAGTCAAATTACCTTTTCAATAAGCAGAAAAATTCAATTTATACTAAATTATTGAGAGATTCCAGAAAGTAAATTTAATTATTCTAATTGCAAAACTGTAGATTGCTGAAACTATTTACACTTTTTGAATTTGGATTTTCATAACAATTCTTCTAAAACTAAGCAAAATATTCTCTCTATATAAGATAAAACGATAATTTTTTGGCCGGTAATTTTACAGGTTTTTATTGAATTTAAAAGAGGCTGCAGGCCGGTAGCCGGTTCCATCTTTGACACACACACACAAATGATCTGATTTAAACTTTAAACTAGGATACCAACGGCTAAATATCATACAAGGTTTTCAAAAACATTTTCTTTGACTATTTAACAACCACCCACACACCCGGATCATTTCAACAAAGCAAATGAAACGTCGGAATTTTAATACTCTACTTATATAAAAGAAAAGATTATTGAGGACAGAATGGGCTTTCAAAAGCTTTATATCGAATAATAAAGTATGACTAGTTGATTTTCAAAAGTATTGGAAAACACCTTGTCTAAATTTGAAAAGAGATAAAAACCAGATTGTAAAAGCGATTGCGTTAATAGAAAACTATAGAAGAAAATATTGTTTGAATTATAATTCACTTCAAAATTAAAAATAGTTCGCTCAGAATAATGGAAGTAAGGAAATTAATTTGCGATGAGGTTTTAAAATTCAGCCATAGTGTAAATTAAAAACGATTACGTGAAATGTAATATAAGTTTTAAAAGACTAGTTGAGGCAATTAAATACCAAAGAGTCATAACCTAAATCTGTCGTTTTACTTTTATATTATTTAACAGATGTGTTTATCACCTATCCCACTTGTATCGGATAAATGAGAAAATAACAAAAATAAAACTCCAAAAAATCCAGTTAAAAAAAGTTAAAAAGTAAGAAAAACTCCGAAGTGATTAATTGTATCCAGAACTTCTTTTTAATTTATGAAGGGGTCACTTCAATGTAACAAATTTATTTTAGTTGAAAATGAATATTTATTAAAAGTTACAAGGTAAAAAATAATTACTTTCAATGATGCCAGTTGCTGAAGAGTTCTGGCGACTTTACCCGTTCGCCGTTGCTGAACCAAAGCGCGCACTTGCTGCTCCGTTAAGTGTGGAAGCTGTTTCAAAGGAGAGACCGAATCGGAAATTCCTTGTGAGATGCACTGACTAAGCTTCATTAGTGATTCGAGAGTGGTGTGATGGACTCTGTTGGGCACCTGACCCTGCCGATATAAAACCGTTAGTTGAATAAATACGGATATCATCTCACGGATCAAAGATGGACAATGCTTCAAAATTTCCATTTGATCAGAAGCCAGCTCGGATGGAAGATTTGATAGTCTTGCCATCTAAAATAGCATGGTTACAATATTATTCCTTATATAAATCCTAGGATTGAATCGCATTTCCTTTGCCACCAATACTCAGCGATTTCGCAAACACAACAAAACTACTACTGGTATTAGTTAACAATCAAGTTAAATAAAATCCCGCTTCAACTTGACACGCAATTTGGAGTTTGTCCAAACTTGTCATCGAGCCGAGCCGAGCTTGAGCAGAGTATTGGATATACAACGAGCCCAAAACGAGCAAACCAAATTTATAGTGCTGCTTGTGAATTTGATTATGCAGATTTTTCTTATTTTTTCATTCAATATTCCTTACTTATAATCGTATTTTAGAAATGTTTATTAAATAATAGGAAGAGCAATTTAAAAAATTCTGAGAGTACAATATTTTTAAAAAAAATACCGAACTGAAACGAGCCTCATTGAAAGATTTTATGTGGCGAGACGCGCCGAACTTACTTAAAATTTAAACGAGCCGAGCTTAGAAATTACGGCTCGTTGACAAGTCTGAGTTTGTGCTAAGAAGACCGAATCTGTTCCTGACCCTATGTTCCACTGACCCAGATAATACTTAAAAAGCATTATTATCATTTAGCCAAAAATGCTTGCTAAGAACTGAAAGACTCAGTTCTGGTATACCAACAAACAATATTTGCCATAATGAAAAATTAATTTAAAATTGTTAAAATCTAAGTGTGATTAATTTTTGAAAATTCGGAGTGATTTTTGTAATTTACTTTACGATTTTTACAACTTTCGGAATTCAAAGCAATAAAGTGCGCACGTGCGCAACGAGGTAAAGTTTATTGATGCGCTAACAAACAAGTATACAGATGCAGAAAATAATTCAAAAGACATGACTAAACGCTAAACAATTCATTCCATATTCGCAGTACACTGACTAATAGTTATATTGTATACATGAAAATTATTTTAATGATACCACGTTTTTGCTTCGACTATTTGTACTAATATTAAAGTATTACACACAAATTCTGTCGTAATTGCACAAATTTTTGTGCTTATCACATCTATATGTCATCAAAATCTCTAACGCGCACACATAAAAATGTTCATCTGTGAACGTAAAATGTTCGTTAATTCTAAGATATTCTATATTAAATTTAACTGGATATACGAATTTAAAAGACATATTTAAATGGTCTTCTACAGATATGAAATATCAGCAGCGAATACAGTATGCATATAAATGAAGTAAGTCGACAGCCGATTTCCTTACATTAACAGTTGACTTAATAGGCATAAACTTGGATAAACGCTATACCTTAGCAGCTAAGGTCTTGTTTCTTAACTCGTCAGCATTCAATACAATTCTACAGAATATGTTCATAAATAAATTTCATACATAGCTTTGACTTGTTAATTAAATTGAAAGTTACTTTACTTGAGGATGTTAATCTATAGAAATTAGCGGAAATATTGGCGGAGCCACATTATATTATCAGGAAAGTTGCAATAGGTGAGAATACCCTAAGGCTTGGAACAAAGCAGTGATAAGGCCAATCCCAAAAGAGGGGAACTAAGTTTTATATACATTATATATGCGCATATACATAATAGTTTACTCCTAATAATATATTTTGAAGGACTAAATCAGTATATTTCGTCATTTAGTAGAGTAGTGGTATAATTGACCCCACTTGAAATTTGGTCAGTTTCTAATAGATCTTTACCAAATTTATGTGGTATATTATTTAGGTTCATGCAAGCTTCAATCATGAATATTACATTTTATATTAGTTTAGACATTTTGGTCAAATATGGGTTAAAATGAAAAAAGTACATACCATATATATATATATATATAATATATATACAGTATATATGAATTTAACTTCATGTCTGTCTGTATCCCCAAAGTGTGGTTAAGCCAGTGATTTATAATGATCAGAGGATTATTTGCATGAATAATACTTGGGTTAAGAGATCCCAAATTTCATTGTCTCCAAATATTCATGTACTGCACTAGAATAAATCCTGCCTCAGTAATAAGCAATTTGCCAAAACTGAAAACCCTGCTGGAAAATCTATGAAATTTTTAGACAGCTACATTTAGAATTTTCGGTTTATTATTTACTTCAATGAATCATTCATAGTGGACCCCATGTGTATGGTAATAATAAATATTTTTGCGCACAGAGTAAGAATTTTAAAAAATTGACTTTTTCAATAACGCATATATATATATATATATATATATATAGATATATTAAAGAAAATGGGAAACATCATTTTAGTTTAAACTTAATCTATAATCTGAACTTTCCCGATAGGAAAAGGTGTTAACACAAATTGAAAAAAGATTTCAGAATACAACAATGAATGAGCTAAGGGCGAAATATCAATATTTCACTTTACCACAGGTAATATTAGAAACCGAGAAGAAAATAATTTGGTAAATTAATATAATAATAATGAATATAAAGAGAAATAAAACGCAATGACCTGTGCAGTAATTAAAAGCCGTGCTTTTGTACAATGAGGATAAGAAAATGGCCGTTGCTGTTCACTTCGATCAATTGCCGTAGTGCCATAAACATCTCTTCTGACCCGACGTAAGGATAGTTCATCACTAGGACGAAACTGCATTCGAGGATTATGCTGCTTATCAAATTCAAAAGCTGATCCCAAAATCTATGAACATGCATTGTAAGTAAAAAATATCTATGTCGATAATGAAATGTTTGTCAATTTCTAAAAAGAAATTCATAAATTAAAATATTTATTCTCAAGAGTAATTTTAGTAATGGGATGTCAATGTCTAGTTTGCTCAATTGGAATACAGCAAGGTCGACTTAAGCTAATCTATATTTACGATGACATTGAGAAAAGCAATCAGTCTTAAATTGCCTAGACAAATAGCCAGATTATAAAATTTCTTTATTAGGACAAAAGCAAAAAATACAGCACCAAACCAGGAAGCCTACAAATATTTAATTGCTTTTTTTACTTTAATGTATGCTAATTTATAAATAATTACAGTTCAATCCAATGATAATTTTAAGAATTAGACAAATATTCATTACTAAAGAGTGGTTGCCCTTTTACATCTCGATATCACTAAGCTAAAATAATAAAAACGAAATTGATTAAGCGAATATTTGTAAGATTGCATTACCTTTAGCGCACATTTTACATTCATGCTCGGTGTTTTATGCAAGAAATGATAAAAGAGCCGAGTGGTATCTACAAGGACTTGTTCACCACCATTATAGCGCACACTGCGGTACCACCATATACCTAAGCAGTGTAAAGAAAGAATAAAATAAGAATTTTTATACCGACGGTAATAGGAAGAGCGATCAAGAAAACTGATACATACGCCAGCAGCACCCATAGCGAGTGCTCACGGGAGACAAGCCAAGCTGGAAGTGCGATTCCAAAAGTGGCTGCTGTGGGACCATCGGGATTTCCATATTCTTCCCAATTTTTACGAGATTCTGGGTCTGTCAAAGCGGCATACGCTAAAAATACATAAAATAGATATCGTTTACTATTCTAAAAACTAACAAATCAATATGAAAAATTGCAATTAAACAATAGCATTACAACAAATATATTCCTTTTCTGAAGTGGGGTATTTGATATGCCAAGGTATATAGTAACTGCATGCGTTTCAGGACAAAATTACAAAATTTTGTATATGTAGTAGTGCGGTTATAGGATAGGTAAAAATATAAATTGCGAAAATTCAATGTCATGAATTGAAAATATTGCACAGTGTTGGGGGAGGATACACTGTAATGAAATTAATTATTACCAATAATTAATAACTGAATTAATAGTTCTTCAAAGCTTAACAATTCAACTTTATGGATATCAAATTATAAAATCGGGTTAGATCTGGTTTACCAATGAATGAGCATTCTTGAAATATTAAAAGAAAATAACTGTGTACCTTTTGAAACAAGCATAAACATCGTAGAATCTCCGCCCTCCTTGTCCGGATGATGTTTTAGCGATAGTTTATGATAAGCACGCTTAATTTCCGATTCGGTAGCGGACCTATCAACTTTTAAAATTTGGAATGGATCATAATCTTTTTCTGTATGCTCTACTTTACTGGCAGCTACAACTAACAAAATAAATATCACCCATGCTAATAATAAAATGAATTTCGTGATAAGCGATCGCAAACGTGAGGTCTGCGTAGTGGACGAGAAATGTTCCGTCTAAATAAGGAAAAATTATAAAATAAATGCATCTTAAAACGTACCTTAATTCTGCAAGGGGGGCAATAGCAAGCAATATCATTGTGCTTTTTTGATTTCTTGTTTTGACTAGGCCATAAAAAATAGGTTACAGGCAACAACAGTAAGCCCCAAAATGCGACGAAGAAATATAATGAAATGCCACCATCGGAATCATATTCTATCTGAGCGGCCATTTCCTATTATCCATATATCTAAAGAAACCATACATCAACTTTAAATCATATTAATTTAATGTAAAGTAGATAAGCAATTAATTGAATTTTTACCAACCATAATTTTTGCAAAATTGTGGAAAAATACCGAAAAAGAGAACCTCATATCGCTGGGTTAGAAGGGAAATGGGATATTTGGTTCAGTATCAATTTTGTAAAGTAATTACGATATGCATTTACTGAATTTTTTTCTACTATTGCTTTTCAATAATTTTTCAATAATCTTGATTTAGTAAATACAAAAATGTTCAGTTTCAAAATGTAGAGTGATACAGATACATTTAATAACTGGAAGTTACAACTACATATCTCATGAAACCAATATCCTTTTCAAGCAATGAAGAATGTAATAGATAATAATAGTGCTGTACAAAGCAACTTGTGATGCGTCAGAATTATGTCATTGAGTTGTTAAATTAAGTGTTTCTTTTAGGAATGTTGAGGTACATTCTAAAGTTCAGTTTCATTCTCAAACATGTTACAAATTGCATCAATATTATCTAAAATTGTAATTTTTAACAGTTCTTTGCATGTAAGAGTACTTCAAAATTTTGTGCGAAAAATCGCTAGTGTAAATAAAATTTCTCTTGGAAAACCTCCGATCAATAATTTGCCCATGCACAAATTTTCAGGCAATTGTTTTACAGTGCGGTTTTTTTTGCTTCAGTCCAGCATCTCATTCACTACAATTGAGAGTTTGAAAGAGATGTACTTACTTCCTCCAAAATTAGTGATGTTATAACCAATATTTATGGATTACATCTTCAATAATAAATTCAAAGGTGCCAACAATTTTCGGATAACTAAAAAAACTGCACAAATTGTGTGAGGGTGTTGTTTGAATCATGTCCCTAATGAAGAATTTTGAATCACAAGCACAACAGAGATTAAAATGAAAGTCGGGTAATATTAACCAGTTTTCAATGTCATGCAACTTGTTTTCCTTTCCTGCCCCTCTTAATGACAGCATACAGGCAAATGATGCCGCAGTTCGAGAGCTTCAAAGCACAATATCACATATAATATATTTAACAACACCGGTGGCACAAAACAGCAAACACAATAAACATCACCCTTTGTGGAATAACAGTCTCTCTCTCTGTTACGAAAGGCAAGGAAGTTATGGGATAATAGAAAAGATGACTCAAGTAGACTCAAGTGCTTTGAGTATAAACGTAAATTTCAGAAGAAGGTTCGTATGGCCAAGCACAAATATTGGAACAATCAATGCAGGAATCAAACAGAAACTTTCACCCCTTTGCACAAACTCAGAAGCAACACGAAAGATTAAGCAAGTCACCTCATTGTTAGTAACCATTAGATGTCAAATGGGGAAGCATGTACGTCCTTTTATGATCTACAAGAGGACCTAATGAACATTTTCTTCAAATTATCAGATAGAGCGGATTTTTGCTATACTGATGAATTAGATATCGACAACAGACCAGATCTTAAGCACTCTACCCCAAAGCATCATTAATTCCTTTAAGAATAATAAAGCAGCTGGATTATATGATATTCACGCGGAGTATCTCAAACTATTCCCTCCAAACGCATTACAATCACTAGCATCTATTATTAATGTATCTTTAGGACGTGGTTATTTTCCTAGAGACTTGACTACCTCAAGAGTTGTATTCATACGAAAACCTAACAAGATTAAAGGACGTGCCACTTTAAAGCATTTTAGACCCATCTCTATGACGTCTATACTTGCCAAAGTCTTTGAGAAATGTATTCCGAATCGCATGAAACTGAACTCAATCTCGAAGCACCCGCATGGCTTTATTAATTTATCAGCATATTGCAAATGATCGAGCAATGGTAATGTCCTTTGATTATAGCTCTGTCTATTTTACTAGACAATATATAAAATTGTATTTTGCCTCAAATTATCTCTTGTTAACGAATTCTCCCATGACGAAAATGCTCATTAAAAATTAGCCTTGGAGTACAGATACCAAATTTTTAATGTTATTTTTGTTAATATAATTTAAGATTTTGAATGAAAGAATCAAAATACACAAAATTGAGAAACTGTTTATACAGCAAACAGTAAACAAAGAGATATCTGCAGTATATAATACGGCCGCATCCAGCCCTCTTTAAATAATTTGGACAATTTTATTTTGGCAAATATAATTGAAATATGTGCAAAATTGTGTGTGCATAAAAATTAAAGAACTATATTTTGAAAACTATATTTTAATTATATCTTCAAGAGTAAGAAGAGCCTTATATTTTGTAGATTATAGTATGCATATCAGGATACAGTCTACTGTTCAAATGAAAAAAATAGTTGTATATATTGGATGTGCCAATATTTTGATCAATTGAAATAGAATTCTATAATATAGTCGTTAGCAAATAAACTTACAAATAACGTAATGCATACATTTACTACACACAACCAGCTTAAATAATTGATTAAAAGTATAGCAAGAAAAATTTCCCCACTCTAAGGGAAATACAAGCTGAACAAATAACTTGAACACGTCATCCATAAAAACTGGAATAATTCCTGATTGAATTACATTAGCAGATGACTTATTAAAAATTCAAAACTGAATTGCTCATAACCTCATTGCGGTAATTACCTTCATTCTGAATATGTAGCCGAAAACCCATTAATGTACTAGTTAATAACTTGGTATTAAAAATATGGTAAAAGAAATATTTGAATGGTCATTTATAAGGTCTCGGTAAAAAATAGCGAAAGGAAAAATTAGCGTCACTACTAAAACAATACAAATTTATAATTTGATTATTTTAATAATAAAGAAGCTAAAGCAATTATACAATGATAAAATATTGAAATCAGGCTTTTCGAGAACGTGGCGAGATTCGAGAAAATGAGCTTTGAGAAACGAGATTAAGAAATTTTTGTAGGTTCTCCGATTAGCTAAGTTATATTTACGATGTCAGCTACACTGACGCAAGCGATTAAAACTATGAGACGATATTTTACTTTAGGCCACCCAGTTTGTGTGACATCTAAAAATCGCTATTAAACTCTAATCTTAACCCTAACTCTTCACCCCAACCATTGAAATTGCATTGCATTTCATTATGTTAATTAATTTTCTGCGAATGGTTAGGGCTAAGGTTAAAGTTTAACAACCATTTCATGAAGTCACTCGAACTGGGTCCCCGAATGTAAAATAACGCTAACTATTAATGCAATGAAGGAAAAATAGTATTAGTCCAAACTCAGTGTTTCGAAAAATCGACTCCAAATGTTGTAAACTTAAGGCGAGAATATTGATAAATTTGAAACTTAATATCAAGATTTAATAAAATTTCGAAAAATTGAAAATTCAATATCTCGAAAATCCTGGCTTCAACATCTCATCTTATGATGGAAACTAGAAAAAATATAGTTAATTAGCCAATAGTGCTGTAGCTACATTTTCCCATTGTATGCTTAGCTACTGTTCACTAAATTAATTAATTTTTAACACAATTGTTAAATTAATTAATTTGTGTGAATTAACACACATTAAATTATAATTCATAATGTTTTTCGCTAATTCATATCGTTTTCGCAAATTACTCCTTTCGCTAATATTGATACCCTTAGAAAAAATTATTGCATTCTATTACAATACTTCTATTTCATTATAATAGCGAATAATATAAAACGTAAAACATACATAAATTAATTTTCTAACGTCTAATAAAATGAAATGATGTTTCACTGTCCCATACAGCAAAACAACCAAGTAACTAAATGTAAAACAACTAAATACCAATTTGTAGTGAATGCATCATTCTGGTTTTGTATATTGGAATTTGAACAGCTTGAACACAAATGAATTCATAAAGCTCAAATGAAAACAATCATACGAGAACTCAGTAATGCTAAAGCTCAAAAATGAATGAGAATCCCACTGAAAATTTAATTGAAATCAAGGTTCTTATTCTTTTGCAAAAATATAGTTTAAGAAGCCTTAGCTCATTGTAATCTATATGTGTTATAATTAGAAGCTCGGAATTAATGTAATATTTGAAAAAAATTGGTTCTGTTATCAAAAAAATGTTTGAACACATGCTAATTCAAATGTAAGTACTCAAATTTTACTGCAAAACTGTGAGAGGGTTCTAAATCATCTAAGAAATAGCAGAAATGTTTTGAGCACGTAAAAGAAGTACTTTAATAATGTCTACGTTCTATCAAATAAATACTTAAAATAATAACAAAGATATATTTGTACACAAAATAATACCATTATTCTAACATTCAATAGATTTGTTTACACATAATGTGACATCATCTCAAAAATACTAACATTTGTTTATTCATTAATTTAATTAATTCAAAGATTGGTCAGAAACTAATATTTGTAAGAAACAAAACAGATCTGTGCAGATTTTTGGCAAAATATTGAGGACTTTGTTCTGTACCAGGAGAAAACTGAAACAATGCGATTTTAGGACCTGTCTTAAGCAAAATTATACACATCATTTTAATTAATAAATAATTTTTTTCCTATTTTTCTTATCTGCTATTAGAGTAATGTGATTCTAGATTATTCCTAAAACTGATATTTTACTTTTAGTTAATTATTTTTGAGGTGAACTCTATACAGTTCAATTGGGGATTTTCAATAAATTTTAAATTTAAATTTTTATAGCTAAAAATGTTAAATTTAGTTTAAATTCTTAAAAAATAAAGCAACAATTAAAAAATTATTTGATAAATTTTGCAGAATTCACTGTATCTTTTGTGTTCCAATGATGTCACTACCTTCATCTTACAAAATAATAGTTTATGATTCAAAATTTTAGCAAATATTTTTTATTGGTTTTCTTCTTTTAAGGAATTTAAACTAAGTTAAACATTTTTGGCTAAAAATATTCAAATTTAAATTTTAGTGGAAATCTGCCACTGTCATTTTTAATAGTTATACAAGATATAATCTACTTTTCCTAATTCCTAATGTCAATTCTGTAATGCTTCTGACAGGGTTTTAACCTGTTAATCATATAGGCTAAATTGAAAAATATTGTAGAATCAGTAGGGTGTGTCTATCAGCTCAAGCAATACAAGAATTACCATTGCCAAGAGCATCCTGCATTCTAACAAAACATATGAAGATCCGTAGTTCACCAATTTCACTGTAGAAAAAAAACTGATACCATTTCTGAAAAGGCAATCCAGCTAGTGACCAATTTTCACAGCATCACACTGGAGCCAAATGTGTAGAAACTATCCTTACCATCCAAGGTGCTAATTGTGTGTCTCAAGTTTAATTTCTAGCTCAATAAAACAAATAATTTAGCTCCGTGTTTGTTATCCCAGCTCATGTAATAAAGATATTAATAACATGTAATTACCATGTATTCATGTATGCTAATGGCATGATATATTTGCAAAGTGTGATAGTATGTGCATGTAAGATTGATAGATTTAGTAGTTCTTTTATTCCCTATGCCTATATGTAGCCTAAAGCAACCACAATATGGGCTCACATCCGTCAAGGAGTGAGTTATTGCAACAGGCACAGCTGAGTTCCTCCTACATTATCACTGGATCTTACAAGTTTATTATCATATTAACAATACCAGATCTAAAAAGGTTAGTAAAGTAATAAAGAAAAATAAAGCAAATATTATCCAGTGAGAATGAAATTTATTTGAAGTTTGATAACAGTAAGTTCCCTATTTATTATAGAAAAAGGTAAATATTTACTGTTTTACAAAAATTCACTTGTTTCCCTTACAAATTATATGAGCAATCACATGTAATCTCTAAATTGAGGGGACAATTACTAAATTTGAAACTTAAGTTTGAAAAACAGCAAATTAACTAAAATCACTAAATACATGATAGTAAATAGCACCAAATTATTTAGAGAGTGCCAATAATTGAAAAATAAAATAAATAATGGCCCTGAGTGACTCTACAATATATAAGTTTTTTAAAATTAAGGATTGTATCTAAAATACACATTTGCAAATAATTGTGAACAGAAACTACAAATGCTAGCATATTTTATGTTGTACAGAATTATGTTATTTACTATATGTAGTGGTAAACATTTCTAAAGGATGCAAGGTTGTGAATATTTGACAACTAATCATATTTGAAATTCAGCATATTTCTAGTTGCTATTAATTATTCAATGATAAGCTTAAGCAGCATTGTTTATCAATAATTTCTTGTGAACTGTATTCAGGATCAGGGTGTCTTTGAGTCAAGTTTGAGATGCATGGTCCAAGTTTGAGTTTTTAAATTTCAAGCTTGAGTTCAAGTATTATTTTAAAGAGAATTCCAAGTTTGATTGGGTTTTTTTCAAGGCCATGATTAAGGAAGGCCACATCATTGACTATTTTTGCAAATATATGAAAGCTGCCAAATAGCATTTAATAATCTAAATTGAATAAATAATTTAACCATAAACCAACATTTTTGTGTTTATCAACAACAAAGTAACAAAATTTATAAAAATATATATATATATATATATATATATATATATATATATATATATATTTACTTGCAAGAGTTGTTCTGTGTATGTATTTCTTAAAGGAACTCAATAAACACCTCTGAATTGAAAACTCTCATACACAGAGTTCTTCCCAGATTTTGCTAACAAATTATTCAACTGAGCAGCATTAAAATTTTTTTTCTACACTAAATGAAACATATAGAATCATATTTTTAAATAATTATATCAATATTATGGATTTTTATATGGGATGCTACATAGCACCTCTTATAAATATATTTTCTCAACAAAGCACCTCTCAACACTGAATTAAATCATAATGAATAAGATTGGCAAATTGTTGTAACCTAGAAGGTGGTTACTAGTAACTTACTAGTAACTCACCATAACTTACTAGGAACAACAATATGCTGATAAAATAATCTGATATCCTACATATCTCATAATTATTCAGAGATTTGCCTTTTAAGTATGTGTCTAGTTAGTGCAGAGTCACTTGGGTCCCTTTTTTTATTTTTTTCTTCTAGTTATTCAGGCAATCAGAAATTAAAGTTACATCACTGTAACATCATGATTTTGTGATTTGTTGCTATCAATTTGTATCAATTTCTTTTAAATCAATTTGTCTATTTTTTTGAGTGCAGTTATTTGATCAATTTATTATTTGTCCCTTGATCTAAGTCAACATGTGATTGCTTGTTTAATTTTGTGAGGGAACTCATGCAGAAGTTGTAAACATTAAGCAGGTAATAATTTATGACATTTGTAATAAATACCTGAGCATCTTGTAGCAAATGCAGAATATAATTCATCTTACTCTAATCATGTTTGGTCTTCATCAATTCATTTATATTCTAACCCTTTTTAGATTTTGTCATGGATTTTAGTTTGATAATTTCTGCTTAAGATCCAGTGACAATTTGGGATGAAAATTCACTGGGTCTGGGGCAACAAATAGCTCCTTAATGGTGACAGCCCAAATTATGGTTGCTTTAGGTTATGGCTATGTGTAAGTGTAGGGAATAAGAACTTTTTATTTGATTGTTTCACTTCATACATGCACTGGACAACAACAAACTGCAAATATACTGTGCCATTGGCAAATGTGAATGCACAGTAATTATGTGCCTTTTGTTTTATTATTTATCTACATGAGCTTAGATCATAGAACTCAGAGCTAAATTGTTTATTGAGCTAGAACTTAATACTTGAGACATACAAATAGTACCTTGGCAAGTGAGGATGGCTTAATGGAGATGGCTTTGGCATGATGCCAAATATATGCTGGAAATATATTCTTAGTGATAGTTTCTGTTTTTCTCTAATAAAATCAGTGAACCACCAATGTACTTCCTTTTGCTAGAACGTGGGTTGCTCTCTGTGATGGTAAATTTCTGCAACCATTAATATTAACTCTTGAGTTTCTCAGTAGCACTGGAGCAGGCCAAGCTCACCTGCAATTCTACATGGTGACCCTGACGTGATTGGGGACAAATTAGGGTGTCAGTTGAACTCTCTACTCTATTCTGTTGAAGTTACCAAGGTAGTCACCTGATTTTGCCTGTTGATTGTAATATAGTGCCAAGCTGCTACTGTTTCTATATCATACTTGGTTTTGTTCTTTCTCTTTGGTGTGAGCCAGCTGGGATAGTTGTTTCCCCTGGCTGTGAATCAACTTCACTACCAATCAATGCATAACTTTACCTCTTATATTATTTTTACACTGCAATGCTTTGACATTATTTTCACTTGTTTTGGTTGTTACTTTGTTGTTTTCTCATTCTTCTAGAATTTGGATTCATTACCATACCCTACACTGTGCTGCTTACCATTACAAGTTTTTGTTTCTCTGAACTCAGTTGGAGCTTTTCTCTCAATTGTTGGAATTGTTCTTCTATATTTTTCTTATAGTTTCAATGGATTTTTCTAGTTTCTCTTGTAATGGGACTCCCACTCAGGTTTTCCCCTGTGTGAGCACTGGCAACCTGAACATTGCCCCCACACTGATGGATTTAATTCATTAGTTGATTTATCATCTCCCACTCATGTCAATCAGTTGCTGCCCATGACTTTCCACCCCTTGTCTTTGGATCCCTTTCATCTTTACCCTGTGTCACCACATTCTCCAGACCCTTGACCAACTGAGGTTGAACAACTTTGAGCTGCTCTCACACAGCAGACTGATTGACGTTTTGCCTGTGAACAGTGTATTGATTCTTTGCAAACTAAGCTGAGGTGGCAAGCTACCAAAGCCCTTCAGAGGGAGAAGTGCCTGCTTGACTCCATTACTGCTTTGACAATTCAAGTCAATAGTTTGGCAATGCCACCATCTGCATCTTCACTGCTGCAGAACACTCCTTGTTCTGCAACTTCTTCTAGACATTCCAACTGTGTAACTCATGATGCCCTACAAGAAGCTTTGGAAGCTTTCACTGAACACCTTTCAGATCAAGTTTCAAAAATGATCATGGTAAACCTTCTGAGTGCCCCATTGTATCCACCACTACCCCAGTGACTCCACAATGTGCTGCTCCAGTCACTTCATTCACAACTGGAGGTCCTACTTTCATGCAGTCTGCTATTACTCATGTTCCCACTTTGGCCACAATAGCCACCCATGCTCCATATGTGCCAAGCATGGCTGTTTCACATCCCACACCTGTCAATACTTGTGTTACTCCTACAGATTAAATTCCAACTTCACCTCTGCTACCAAGTAGTTATGCTGTATCTGCAACCACCAGTGGGCCATGCTTTACTAAGTCAATTTTGCCTACAACTGCTGTTGCAAATGAAACTGCTAGTCTATTTAAGTGCCATTCTATACTATGTAAGTTTTCTGGAAATATCAATGAAATTTCACAGTCTTTTGAGGAGTGGTTCTTCCTTTTTGAGTTAAAGAATGAGGCAGTACAAAGCCACTCAAGATGCTGCCACAGTCACACAATTCCCCACATACCTACAAGGTCTCACATACAATCAGTACATGATGTTGGATTGAGATGTCAAAACAAACTACCCACTTCTCATCAGTTATTTTGAGGACCACTACAAGGCACCTCACATCAAACATCAATATAAGACACTGCTTTGTGATCTCTCATATAAGAAAGGTGATGACATCCATACTTACATCTCCCAAGTAGAAAGATTGTTTCTCTTGAGTAAACTCAAACTGGAATATTCAAAACATGATTTGTTCTCATATATTTGCCAGGGTTTTCCACCAAATATTTGTAGTTGCATTGAATTCAAGTGTGATCCTGAAGATGATCTCAACCAAATTATTCATAAAGCTATCAGTATTGTATTCATGCTGCATAATACTACCCACATTGACAAAGATGCTGGAGATATTAAGATAGGTGCCTCAACTCAGAAACCTCCTGCTTCATCGAGCACTACTGCTCCTAAGCTAAAGATAGAGCTTACACAGACTCCTTGTTTCCACTGTGGTCAGAAAGGTCACACAAAGTCTAAATACCATGCTGTGATCCATTTAGTCGCCAATGGCAAAGGCTTCATCATTGAGCCTGGAGATGAAGAGTGCCCTCCTGATTTACTCGTCAGCTCTGTTGATCAGTCAAACTAGTTGGAGTGCCACCTCCTAGAAAACATGCACACAATGTTCTGGTCATTACCTCACTGTTGCATACTAATGTTATCCCTGTGGATATAAATGGATCTTTGGTTAATGTCATGATCTACACCAGGGCCTCTGCCTCTATCATCAGCAGCACTTGTTGCTCAAAACTTTGTCTATCTAGGGAGGATTTACTCCCGTCCACAGCATGCTTGTTGGATGCTTCCAGGAATTCACTTTCTCTAAAGGGCTGCATACCAAATCTGAAGTTATGCATTCACCAAGAGTTATTCTCTGTAGACTTGATTGTTATTGACACTTGTGATCAGCCACTGCTGTATGATATAATCCTGGGCAATGACTTTCTTGAGCAGAATTCCTGTGTCATCAATTACAGAAGCAACATAATTTCCATCCGTGAAAGTGAACATAGACACGAGCTTACCACTGTTCCTGAGCAGGATATTTTATTTAAGTTTCTTGAGCCCATACTTGTCAAGCCTCAACACTGGCAATGTGTTGAAGTCACCACAGACTCTCAGTATCTAGGTGATGCCATGATCTCCGGGTATAAAGGGAAGTATTTTGCTGGAGTCAACTTCTCTCTGGATCTCTGCCACATCTCAAATGGAAAAATCTATATTACCATGCTAAATAGCTCTTCTTCATTAGTCAGGATAGACCCTACTAAACTGATAAGCATTGCAACTCCAATTTGTTTGGAATTAAAAGCTGCTGCTTGTCTGCCCATTCTAACAGTGATACATGATTTAGTGGAACCAAGTTATACCGTCTGGATTCCTCCTGTCAGTGAGAGGACACACCCCCACCTTAGTCCTCAGGAACATGAATCACTTTCTTGTTTGCTTCAACAACACCACGAAGTTTTCAATTACAGCTCAATCAATGTTGGTCAGGCCATCAGCAAGGAGCACGCAATTGTAACCAAGCATGATTGCCCCATTCGCCTTCCAGTTAAGAGAGTGCCAGAGAACCTCTGGGAAGACTATGAAAGAATCCTCCGTGATCTTATCAAAAGTGGAATAATCCAGGGCAGCAATAGTCCTTACACAGCGCCCGATGTTTTCATTAAACAGGGTGATAAGTACTGCCTCTGTGTGGACTTCCAGAAATTAAATGATGTCACAGTCAAGGATGCATATCTGCTTCCTTGGATCAAAGACCTTCTATACGACACCAGTTGGTACAAATTGTTCAGGTGCCAATGAAGCCTGTGGAGATTTTGAAGACTGCCTTCATTACTCTGTATGGCCTCTTCAAGTGGAAGTATATGGCTTTTGGGCTCTGCAATGCCCCTGCAAAGTTTCAACGCTACATCACCCATGTGCTTAGGAATGGCACCAACATACTTGAGCCAGGCATCACTGCCTACATGGTAGGTAATACCTTTGCTGAGCATCTAGAAAGGCTTGGTAGAACTCTCAGTATTCTGTATGAATCAGGCCTCTGAGTTAACAGAAACAAGTGTTCTCTTTTGCAGCCACATTTCACCTTTCTTGGAAGGGTCATCAAACCTGGTTGTATTTCTATCAAAAACGACGCTAAAGACCATTTAGAAAAGATCGAAACTCCGTGATCTCATAAGGATGTTCAACACCTTATGGGTTTTTTGAATTACTATGGCGCTTTTATATCTGAACTGGCAAATAAAACCAAATGTATTTCTAATCTACTATGGCGCAGCATGGAATTCCAGTGGACGTGGGCCGAGCAAGAAGAGCTCGATGCTGTCAAGTCAGAACGCATGAAAATCCCTAGTCTTAACACTCCGGATTATTCAAAAGAAATTATTGTCGACTGCGACGCCAGTTCAGTCACAATCAGTGGGGTCCTCAGTCAAGTCATCAATGGCAAAGAATGTCCAATCCAGTACTTTAGTTAGAAACTTAGGAATGTTGGACCTAGAAATGTAATGTTTAGTTTTCAATGAATTTTTTTGATGAGATATTCAGTGCCCATTTTAATTGAATTTCAATTGAATTCTATAAAGCGCATCACTTAGATCAGTAAATAAAATGTTTGCATAATTAAGGTGGCTCATGATAAAAGCATGGAAGAATTGAATTATTGCACAAGGTGGTAACTGCTTAACTACTAGCGTCATACTTTTTATACCTATAGCTAGTTTTCTAAATGTTATGTTAATGTGAGTGTTGAACTTTAACTTTGAGTCAATGGTTACACCTAAGTACTTGAAAGTGTTGACAATAGGTACATTAGCATTATTAATTTTCAAAATCATTTTGGAAACATCATAGTTATTTTTATTGGGCTGTAAAATACAAAATTCTGTCTTAGCTTCATCAATTATCAACTTATGCATTGAAAAATATTTTGAATATTTGTTGCAATTGAATTCTATTGATTTAACTGCTGAGTGCATTGATGTATTATCGCTGAAGATGCAGGTGTCATCGGCATATTGAATTACTGAAGATGCAGGTGTCATCGGCATATTGAATTAGATTGCAATTAGTTATTGACTGCATTTTGTAGAATCATGCCAACCTGCTGTGATGACAATACTTAGAGAAAGCTCTTACTTTTCTTAGATTAAACATAAAGCGAAGTTGACACTTTTCTGATTTCTATTTGTAATATTAACTCCCGTCTTTCATTATTATTACCCTCTATTATTCTCCTTAGCTCCATTGTCGACAGTGCTGCACCTTCATTTTCTTGCTGTAAAACTATCTCTGTTGGAGAATTTTGACTCTCGGGGGATGTATTAACAATCGCTGGGGTTGTTTGATTTTGGGGTGTCCTTTGCGTTTTGGCTTTAGTCCTTTGCTTTTTCCTTGAATTTACCATTTTCATATTTACTAGAGGCAATTGTGTAATTGTGTCCTTCACCGGTATCATGTACTCAAGGTTACTATTGTTCATCATCTTCTTGCTTGTTTACTTCTTTATTTTTGAGTGAGAAGAAACAACTATCTTAACCCACTTGTAGTCTTGTAATTTTCCATACACTTTCGTTAACTATTGCACCATCTGTGTTTTTCTCCTTTGTGCATGCTCTTTAAGCACCTGTCAGGGTCGCCATGTAGAATCATGCCAACTTGCTGTGATGGCAATACTTAGAGAAAACTATTACTTTTCTTAGATTAAACATAAAGCGAAGTTGACACTTTTCCGGTTTCTCTCCTTTATGATAAGTGTGTGGTTTATTAAACTTAGTTAATATACAAGAGCCTTTGTAGCTACTTAATTTACTCAACTTATTTAGATAAACCAGAGATACTCGAAGACAGGATCTACACTTAGAAGTAGCCGTGCATATAAAATAAAGATTATTAATAATCACCAGTTGCCATGGAACTTGTTGTTCCTCACAAACAAGCCTCATTGTGAAGGACTGTTCTCAGTATATGGTAATTGGAATACCTAATCAATTTAGTGCATTTGTTGTTCTTGTTATGATTGAAATTTGTAATAAACAAATAATTGCCCACCTGGCTGTTTCAGCTTATTATAGATCTTACATATACATAGTCATACATATAAATATAAATATATGACCCCTGTGAACAATCAATGCAGTCCACAGAAACAATATCTTAGACAGTCAGTAAGATTAGATAACTTTGCTACTCCTTAAGTGAGCACACATTATATGTAGGCCCCTAACATATGAACACAATTTGAGTCAAAGGCTACTATCTGCACNCCCTAGCTCGTAGACGTTTAGCTTTCCATCAGAATATATAAAATAACCTGACAAGAGAAAATGAATCCAAAGTAGATTTGCTCATCATTAATTACATCCTGTTCATTATATTTATAGCACTTGGTGATAAACAACTAAATACTCGACAAGTACCTGTTAATCTTTCTTGTTGACAGTTTTTCCCTCACTTTAATATTTCTGCTAATTTTATGCAGCGTCAGCATTAATTTGACTATGCTGTTTGACCATCTTTTGTTTTGTCAAAATACCATCAAGTATAATTTTAAATATAATTGCACAAAACGTTTACAAAGTGAAAATAATCAATCCTATCATGATTTACAATTTAATCATTATAATCAATAATAATTTTAGTCTTTGTTTCCTTCATCTTTTTCTCTCATCTTGACCAATCATGATAGTTTGATAGATTATGTCACAATGTCATTTACATAAATACTAAAAAGAAGAGGACCTAGAATCGCACCTTGAGGCACCCCATTGTAAACCAGTATCCATTCTGAAAACATATCATTCAATTTAACTTTCTGGAATCTTTGATTGAAGTAACTAGTTATCAATTGCTTACTATTACTAGAAAATCCCAAGTAAGATAGTTTTTCAATTAGAGTGTTATGATTAATCGAATCAAAGGCTTTTGAAAGATTTAAAAAGCTATAGCTACAAATTTATTAGAATCGAGTGATGCTCTCCAAGTTTCAGTAGCATTTAATAGTGCATCAGTTGTTGAAAAATTTTTGCGAAATCCAAATTAGGTGTTTGATAATAAATTATACTTACTTAAATGTTCATTTATTTGATTATGTAATAATCTTTCAAATATTTTACTTATTGGAGAAGTAATTGAAATTGGTCAATAATTAGTGGCAATTGATAAACCATTTTTCTTAAAAATAGGAGTAATGTGAGCAAGTTTTAAAATATCCGGGAAGTAATTAAATTTTATGCATTCATTAAAGATAAAATTTAATGGATTTGCAATGATGTCTGCAGTAATTTTAAGGGCCCATGAGGGAATGCTTGAAGGACCACTTGATTTGTTGGTTCTAAGGTTATTGATTGACTTAATAATTTGATAATTAGTTGAGAAGCAGAAAGCAAATTCAGGTGTAAAAATTTTGAGTGAAACGTTTTCGTACTTAAAGAGGGGGCAATTGTATTTTCCTAAGTTAACAAAAGTCTTATTTAATTCATTGGATAGTTCTAAATTGCCACAAAGATTGTTTCCTTGCTGATCTTTTATCACATCAATTGAGTTTGATTTTAATCGCTTATAATTTGTGATTTCTTGTATTAGCTTCCATTTTGATCATTCACTTGTAAAGCGTGCATATTCATTCTTAATGAATTCGTTGAGTGCCTTATGAGCAGGCTTGTCAACGAGCCATAATGTCTAAGCTCGGCTCATTTAAATTTTAAGTTCAGCTCGACTCAGCTCGCCACATAAAATCATTCAATGAGGTTTGGTTTTTTTTATTTAAAATATTGTGCTCTCAGAATTTTTTCCATTTCTCTTCCTATTATTTAATAAACATTTCTAAAACAAGATTAAAATTAATGAATATTGAATGAAGAAATAAGAAAGATCTGCATAATCAAATTAACAAGCAGCTTAAAAATGGCTCGTTGTATATCCAATAATCTGCACAAGCTCAGCTCGGCTTGTTTATAAGTATGATTGCGAGATTCAATATTCAATGCATTTCTAGCCTTTTTATATGCGGCAAAATTCTTGCTGGTTCGTGAAATCATTAAATTTTTATACGTTTTGTTCTTTTCGTGAATCAATGCTTTGCAAGTTTCAGTTATCCAAGGCTTATTCAAAAATTTATTGTTTGCTTTGGAGTTTATACTGGATTTAGCCATTATTTTCTTTTCAGGGCAAAATTTGTTAAGATAAAATTCAAAAATTTTTAAAAAGTTTTTCAGCATTTCATTAAATTTGATGCAGAATATACAGGAAACCAATTTTCGGATGAGGGGAATAATTTAAAATTATTAATATTTTAGATAAGATAAGATAAGATAAGATAATCTATATTCATTTGAATTTTTTTACAATATTTTACTGATATTTCAAATGAATAGCGTCATTAACTACTATGTAAAAAAAATGAATAATAACAAAAATGAAATAAATAAAACAACACTGACTAAAAAATACACTGACTACGGATAGCTTACTAATTTCGATTTATTGTATAATCTTTATTATAAAATTTAAATCCTATCCATGATCTACCTGATATAAACTTTTGTTTGAGAAATAATAATTTTAATTCTTTTTTGAATTTTTTAAGGTTGTCTATTATTTTCATTTCTTTTGGCAATATATTCCAGTTATAAATTGCAGTATTAATAAAGGATTGACTCATGATATTTTTATTAAATTTTACATGTGAGTAGTTTTTTGTTCATTTATTTTGCTTCAGACAATCTGTCAAAAATGAGAATGATATCTCGTTGTAGGGTGGTATTTTCTTTATGAATTTGAAGAAATAAATAATAATATTGTAAATAATTAACTCTTGTGGAAAAAGAATAGATTTAGAAATATATTCTTTTGTTTCAGAAGAGTTTTTATTACAAACATTTAATGCCCATTTTAGTTGAACTCGAAGCTTTTTTAACATTTGGCTGTGTACATTAGTATATAAGATATTAGCATAGTTTAAATTACTCATAACAAATGCATGAAACATTTGAATTACTGCAATTGGGGGTAACTGTTGGGAAACATGGGATATCTTTCTAATACCTATAGCCATTTTTTTAATAATAGTATTTATTTGCGACGTGAAATTAAGATTTGAATCTATTATTACTCCTAGATATTTAAACTTATTAACAGGTATAACAGATGAATTATTGAAATTAATTGAATAGTCGGAGATGTCCGTTTTTTTTCTAAAAGGTTGCATTATGCAAAATTCAGTTTTTTCGTATTAATACACAATCTATACATGTTAAAATAGGTGCTCAATTTTATACAATTCGATTCAATAACTTTTACAGCTTTATCTAAGGATTTATTTCCAAAAGTAAATAGATGTATCATCAGCGTATTGTGTTATTTCACAGTGAGTAATTTCCCTCATGTCATTCACATAAATATTAAATAGCAGGGGACCTAGTATGGTTCCTTGAGGTACACCATTATTGACAGACAACCAATTTGAAAAAGTATCATTTAATTTAACTCACTGAAGTCTATTACTTAAGTAATTAGATATAAGGTGAGCACTGTTAAGAGAAAAACCAATATTTTTTAATTTTCTTATTAATATATCATGATTAATAGAATTGAATGCTTTTGAGAGGTCAAGACAGGCTGCTCCAGCATACCTTTAACGAAATGTGGGAACCACCGTACAATTACCCTAGCTT
>CABFPE010000404.1:388809-414893 GCA_900660155.1 Hofstenia miamia | reverse complement strand
TTGGGGGGAACTGCCATATCCATTTATACTTGATTTAACTGAACCCCTTTGAGTTTGCTATGCACCATATCATTAAAAAGGTTAACACTATCGTTTGCATCAACAACATCATCGGGACGGTCGACAAGAGACATCTGTTGATAGAACTTATTGCAGTCTGTATCTTCGATCCGAAATGGGCGACGATTAACAGAAGGGAGTTTCGTTTCTGCAGCATGAGCGCATAAAGATTCAGATCGTTTCAACAAATTAAAAGGAAGGGCATCTCGAAATAAACAGCGAACATCAAAGGACACAGTCAATGGTGCATGGTCAGAAGGTACACTCAGGCTTTGGTTCACATCAAACGATAAGACACTATTTAGTAGTCTCAGTGGTACGATGCAATAGTCGAGTTCAGATATCCAATTACGCTTTTTCCTATAAGTCAAGGAGCCCTTAAACGTTTTATCCTTATACACGAGGTTATTCAGAACAAACAATGCACTTAAAGAGTTCTTTACTATCTTTACATTCTCATTAGGTGACCTGATTGGGTCATCAGAATTCAAATAACTGGCTTCACACAGAACATTTAGCAGGAACTCGTTTACTAAAGGTTCGAAATGAGAGTTAAAATCTCCAAGGATCACAAAGCTGTCGTGGGGATTGCACATAATGATTTCATTCAATTTGGCCATGGAGTCAAGTGAAAAGTACTGTGAATCCGAAGCTGCCAAATATATACACACAAAAAGAACACCCGGTACGCTTTGTAACCGAAAAATTATCACATCCGACCTAAGTTCGACTAATTGTAGGACAACATACAACACATACGTCATAAGAACTGCACAACCACCTCGGTGTCCCGCATTTTGGTCAGTTTGAATAGTTTCATAACCAGGCATTCCGAAGCGTGAAGAGGTCTTTATTTCATTTAAAAATCATGTCTGATTTTAATAACATTAAAAACACAATTGATTTCAGGTTTATTCTTCACTGAGTTTATATTCCAATGGGTTATACAGAGCGTGTCACGGCTATCTCGACTACTTATAAAAACGAAAGACGTTGCCAGCTGTCAATCACCACATCATTACGAGTGATTTGGCGTTTTTTCTTATCAAACTCAATTTTGCATCCTCTATTTTCAGGCTTACTGCGCTCCGGCCTTTCGGACTCGAATAGACGCTTCCATTCAGCGCGGATAGCTGGGTGACTATCACGTTTAATACGGACGGTTTTAATAGCAGCTATAGTAGAAGAAACTAATTTCGAACTATTCTTTAAAATTTAATCTCTCAGATCATGTCATGACTTTCTCCTGTTATCAGCATTGGTCGGTTATGGCCATCAGTCGCAGCTCCAAGGCACTTCATGGTGAAGTATCCGACCTCTACCTCAGTAGATTCGAAGATTTTTTATTTGGCTTTATCAAGATCAGAATCAGCACCTTCAATCTGTTTAGTTTCAGCAACACCTATCATAACCAGATTCTTGTTCCGGAGCTTACTGTCTACTTGCTCCAGGAAGCGATGCTGATTATTCATCACTGCTCATAGTGTATCAATTGCGTTACGCATTTCAGCATCCCTTTCCTCCATTTTAATTGTTATTTCACTTTTAAAACTATTAAACTTCGCATCCAAATCATTCGAAAGTTTATCGATACACTGTATGATCAAATCACTACCAATTGGTGGACCAGCCCGAATAATTTCAATTATGTCCTCATTTTTAAGAGTTTAGCTTAACCTTTGAAAAGGCACACAGTTCATTGACATTCTTCGGTTTGTCGGATATGGACAATGCGTTGAAAAATATACGTTGGATTATACACTATAAGCTTTTGAGTTCTAATGCAGAGTGTTTGCAAAAATTTACAATATTGTCGGAGCGATTGACAAACACAACCGATCACCAGCAAACATGTTACACTACATGAAAAACAAGAGAATTTATCTGTCGATGCAAATTCATAAGTCTCTTGATCAGAGATCAGGAATGCTACATTATTAATAAGTTTAAGATTGATTAAAATAATTATTTTTTGCATAAGAAATTAATGCACTAATCCAATAGCAGGAGGGATGCAGAATGTAAAAATTGATAACATTCATAATTGATCATTTTTTTACTTATTCAGTTAAATACCTACCCTTAAGATTTAGATTTAACTATCAGAATGTATTTTTAAAATGTCGTTTTAATTTTTTACGAAGAAGTACTTAAGGTAGAATTAGTGGTAAAGGGGCTAAAATCATTATTTTTCAACCAATTCTATTGTAACTTGGCATATAGCATCCTGATAGACTAAAAAAATTTTTGCAATTTTTTTTGCATAAATTATACAAATTAGGTCATCAAAGATGGCCGAACGGTTCCCGAAATGGTACATAACTTTGGTACAAGCTTGTACCCACAAATATTAAGCAATTGTAATGAAATTTTGCATGCTGATAGCTTATGAGCTGCTCTAGGGCATGTACCAAAATCAGTGGTCTGCTATGATAATTGTATTTTTTATAAAATTTTGACTTTTGAAGTCAGATCGAATTCAAAATTACAACCTCATTATGTATGCATGAACTTCATAAAACTTTAAGTATTCAGTGAAACCACTCTATTTTGGTACAGGACCTGCACAAATACATGCTTAATGCATACACCAAATTTCAACATGATATCTGTATTAGTTTTTTAGTAATCATGCACCAAAAAACATGGGTTAGTGGAAAAAATTAGTTTTGAGAAAACGGCCAAAAACTGAAAAATTCTTACATCGTCTGGTTGAAATGTCAGCTGCTATCCCAAATAATCCCTTTGTAACTTCCTTTCTGTAATGCTTACTGAATGAGTTCATTCGCTTTCTATGGTCAAATTATTATTTTATAATGAAAATATAGGCACGTAACCAAGCAAAAACATATTGGTTGCTAAGCATTTTTCAAGTAGGGGGGTTGTGAAAAATGCTTTATTACCAGTAAATAATACCTTTTCTGCATCCAATTTTAGCAGAATTGTTTAGAGGAATGCTCATTAGTTGTCTCATGCAAATTTTGAGATATGGTATAGTTTGTCAATTTTCACCACTATCCTGCCACTAATTCTACCTTAATACAATACATTTTAAACCAAGGGAAGCATATCAACTTCTTGGTTTGGCTGCGCAACGGACCAAGAATTTACATGATTTGAACACTCATGTCTATTTTTTTTCAATATATATAAGGTTAGAGTGAGAGTTGCAACGGAGCCGCACAATTTGACTCGGTGGCCCAGTGAGACCTGGTAAAATTACAAACAAAAACCCGGCAATACCATTTGAAACGTCTTTTTAAATATTGTTTGCTTCTATTTCCACAAATATAAAATTCATTAATATAAACCATGTTATTTTATTAATATTCGTCGTTTTATGCTTATTGCATTTATGAAATAATGAGACATGGTGACACAGCGAAAAAGAAAGATTTAAGAGAAAAATGACCCCGACTTGTTAAGAAATAATATTCACTGAAATAATCCATTCACATTCACGAAGTTTTAATGCAACGATTAATCATTAAATGGAGAGAGAGAAATGATGACGGAATTAATTATTTATAAATTTGTCAATATATTTTGCGATGACCACAAATCGGAAACCAATATTATCGTAAACAACAGAGTAAACAAAGCGTTTTGACGAAGGGTAAACAATGTGGGCGACAATTTGAAGATTTATATAGTGTAAAGTAGCATTCAGACTTTGCTAGCAACATTTTGAAAATTAAAATATTCACAGCAAAGTTTTATCGCGTTCAGACCTAAAACTTTGTTCACAACTTTATTTTTATATTCAATTAAATTTTTTGAAACCAATATACTCTAATTCTAAATTAGCCAGATCTGTAAACACTAATTTCTTTTATTTACCAAAAAAGACAAGCAATATGCACCTCTAATGGTCGATGGTGAAATTCAACGAGCAAATGTTTGCTTGTCATCAGGGTTTTCGAATTGTATTTATCTTCGATATTGCCATTACTATTGTCTTTAAACGTGTATGCTATTTTAGCATTTCATAAAACAAGGCTTTTCTTCAACGAGCTTATTAATGAGTGAATAATACGCAAAATTGATCGTGCACACTAGTGTTTAATTAAACGGAATCTCAGCATTCACACCGGAAATAAATTTAATTTAGAGCATAAAGTCCATTCTACACGAACAACTTTTGTCGTCCGAACGAACAACTTTTATCGCCAACTTTTCTCAGTAATGTCTGTCGTCCAAACGAACAAGTTTTGTTGTTGAATTGGTATGCTACACGAGCAAATTTAGTCATTAGACAAAAGTTACAGAGGGTATACTACACGAACGATTTTAGTTGGCGACAAAAATTGTTGATAAAAGTTGTTCATGCAGCATAGTGCTGCAACAACTTTTTATACATCAGCTATTTTATTATAAAATATTTAAGATGGAATTACAAAATATCCAAACATGTAGAAAGATTGAAGTTAAGAAATATTGCTCATATATAACATAAGAGTACAACTAAAATATTGAAATATTTTTCATCAATAAGTTATTGGAAATGCATAAGCATCAATCTATAAATTATTTCTCCAAATATTTCTTTTGTTTATATTGAAACCATTTATTAGTACTTTCTTGAATTATAAAATTTTAAAGCTGAATGAAACGCATAAAATACGTATTCTCGAACTATGCTATAAAATTCGTTGATAAACTGAAGTGGTTTAATTTTAATGCAAGACAATGTTACGTACTAACTTCCTGGCTCAGAAAACTACCTAAATTAATGAAATAAGATTATTAAAACGATTATCATGGAGCTATCAAAATGGTGTGTATAAACTGTGTCGATGCGTATTTTCATTGGAGAGTTGATTATCACTGTGTAAGAAATTACGACTGATGTTGCTTATTTGAAATTAAAGCAAGCATCAATTGCCTGCACCGTATAAACAATACGTGAATTCTTATTTTATTACTCTAAATGATATTTTTTGATGAATTAATAGTTTTAATTTAATGCTGATATGCAAGCAGGGACATTAAAAAATAAGTGCACTTTCCTATATGTAGAAGCCATAATAAAGTAATGCTTCTATATATGTGATTTAATTTAATCGCCACCAATTTAGCTTCAAAATGTGGCTAAACTAAAGTAAGTAACATTTTTTTAATAATAGGTTCGTGTGTGCTATATGAGTACTTTGTCTGCATCAAGCATTAAATAACTCCGAATGCACAAAGTGATGAAGACCATTTTTGTCCTAAGCTCTTTATGTCAAATACAAAATTCACCATTTCATTTTGTAGTAGCCTATTTTCCTAAGAAACATCCAGAAATACATATTTAATACAAATGCAATTCATTTTCTTCACACATTGAATTTAAATTCTGATGTAAAATTTATTGAAAGTCCATGATTATTAATTTAATAATAAAATAAACTCTTGATAATTGGCTTCAAAACAAGCATGCTAAAAGGAAGATTTGACAAAATCCACAACTTAACCATTTTTTTACTAATGGAAAAGTGCAAAATGAGTGTGGTTGGTGCAATTAATAAGTGAGCTATTAGTTTTGTGCAAAATACACTTATTGTACTTATTATAGTGCACTTATTTTTGAGACATTTAATAGTTTAACACCTCTGTATGCAAGTATACAGAAGAAATGTCTACATAACGATGTGGGTTTATTTTAACATAAAAACTACGAATCATGATTATTAATTCTATAAACTAACTAATTTTAAATTTAACAGTCGAAATATACTTTGAAAACGAATACAATTATAGCTTAGAATTGTTTATTTATCTTTGAAAGTTATATTTGCAAGAAAGTTGGAGAATTATTTCTCCGACAAAAAAGTTGGTCGGAGCACCCTGCTACACGAACAACTTTTGTCATTTAATTACTTAACGACTAAAGTTGGCGAAAGGAGTGCTACACGAGCAATTTTTATTGTCCAAATTTTGTTGGTACGAACCGACAACTTTGGTCACCAATTTTAGTTGGTCCAAACGAACAACTTTAGTTTAGATAATTACTCCCAATTTTAGTTGGGGAAGTGGGGTGCTATACGAACGACTTTCGTTGGCCAACAAAAATTGGTGAGAAAAGTTGTTCGCGTAGCATGGGCTTAAGCTACGTATTTAATAACTCTTTCGTTTCAACACAAATGTTGTTTAATTTAGATTTATACTTGGCTATAGTAAATGTTTTTGTTCTTTCGTTAAACTTATTTGAAAATTCTGGGAACTTTATGTAGTTAAGTGTTTCTCAAATTTTTCTCTAATAGCGCTCCTCTGAAAGAATAACTTTCTGACTAACAAACACCCTTCGGCAAAAAAGGAAAAACGAGTTAATACATATTAAAGTTTATTTAACTCTAGTCTCTAGTGTGAAGGATGGGCTTGGTGTAAGTTCGTAAATCTCCTTGATATCCGGTTCCATTTTAGTTAGAAACAGTCCTAAATCTCCCCGTCTCGCTATGCCCAGGCGTCTTTTGTTATCCAGAAGCCCTGTGACGTCACTGAACGCACGCTCTACTAAGCATAAGCTTGGAAAGTAAAATAAGTTTAAGTAAATTGAAGCATGAAATTATTTTGCAATATTTTTCATGTTTTTCATTTATATATATATTTTTAAGAAATGCTACCCTTGAGTCCAAATTCAGTGTGCGATTATTAAATGAGCCCTAAAGCTATCAAACTTACTCAATTTACGACTATTTTTTGACATTATATATATATATATATATATACAAATTAATGTTGATTTTGTTGTTTTTTCAAGCACTTTCTATTTCATTAGCTTTTAATTCAAATTTAACGTTAGTTCTGTCAATACAAATTCAAACTTTATGTGCAAAATAAAAATAAAAGCCTGTAAAGAAAACAAGTCAGGTAACATAAGCAATATATTCAAGAAAATTGGAAATTAATTTAGATTAAGACTAGACCAAACTGCCTTATAGCGGAGTTATGAAAAATAACAATTCGAAAATCCAAAATTTTTTCTGTGAAAAATTCCTTACAGTAAGATGGATAAATCTGTGGAAAAGAGATTGTTCAAATATGATAAAAATTTTAAAGAGATATAAACAACAATGACGCTTTGAAACGTTTTTTCAATGAAATAATAGAGACGATAAAATTTTCTAACTCTATATTAATATCAAAATATATTATGTAAAATATACGTGTAAAAACCCCGAGCTTAATGGCAACTAAGAAGGGAAAGACATTCACACTTACCTCGTCGTCGAGATCAAGGCACTTTTCCGGAGTTTTCACTCTCGCATTGCGATTTATTTTTTCTTCTGCTCGTTTAAGATGACACTCACAGTGAATGGAGTTGTGATGATCACATTTCTTCAAGCGAGGTCGCGGAGTTACAAGTTGCGTTGGGGTTTTAGAACGGGAACGGCCTGCTGATTTATTTTTACCCTAGTATAAAAAACATCAGTCATAAAATCCGAAGAACGTTTTTCCGCCAAGAATGACATTCATGTTTGCAAAGAAGCATCAACATCCCAGTTTTTGTGCAAATACTATAGAATTTTGAAATAACGTGCATAAAATATACATTCAAAACTAAAGAAATTAAAAACTTCACTAGCCGATAAATAAAAAAGGCATTTTCATTAGATGTTGTAAAAACAAAAATTTGTACCACGTTATTGTTTGTGATTAAGGCACCCATGGGCTTCAAATTGTTGTGGCGTGGTCTGTCATATGAAGGAAATGACTTCTTAGCGGTGAGCACGGGTTTCGCAGACAAGCTATCTTTCTTCACAGGTGGTTTTTCTATTTCAACTGATAAAGTAATTAGAGCATCCTTCTCGCTACAATCTGTTTCATCTGAAAATGCCATTGAGGAACTTTTGGAAACAGGTGAACTGGGAGGACTTATTCCACATGAGTCAGTGTCCTCGACATGAACTTCGGACTCAGTGTTTTGCATTGCTTCTTCCTCTTTCTGGATCTCAGAATCCAACTTCAGCAAAGCGGGAGGTTCCATACCAATCTTCTGCGCAACACGACCCACCTCGTAGAGACAGACAATGACATTTCGTAAATTCTTTTGCAGCACTATAAATTTGTTAATAGAAACCATGTTTACAAATAAATATAAAATGAAGTTACAAAAGTTATGCAGAGATTGTATTAAATAAAAACCAAACATTCATAATATAAAAACCAAATCCAAGAAAAAACGTGCAGGTTAAGGGGCCAAAAAGCTCGGAAAATCCTATTAGTGTACAAACCTCTGAATGAGAACAGTAAGTATCAGGAATATTTTTTTCTTGCTGAGAACTAGTTGGTTGATCAGTGGCAATAGTATCGTTTTCTTCTAATTTAAGAAGTTCAGGTCGCTTAACTTTAAACTGTCCAGCAAGACGACCAATCTCATACAAACACACTACAACATTCTTTTCAGATTTTTTAAGAACTAAAAAACCAATTGAGTAAATGCTATACTCGTAAGCAGTTCTATAACAATGATTTGGAATTGCGGGTGCATTTTGCACAATTAAGATAGGCTCTTGAATCATTATCAATGCATCACAAAAGCACTTCTAAAAGATACTTAGAACAAATGTCATTTTGTAAAATCACTCTTACGACAAATGCTAATTAGTGAGGTGGACTTTAAAAATAATTTTATCCTCTATATATAAAAATATTTTGTAAATTTCAATTATTCATTAACATTACATCATCTACTATGTATAGAACAAAATAAATAAAACAAAAACGGCGAATGTGATGTTGAAATAATTTAAATTGTATCTAAACAAACATCATAAGTGATTTCAATAAAGAGAATAAAACTATGAAAATATTTCTGGAAAATTTCTACAGTGCAACAAAAATAGTTTATATATATTATTTTGATCTAATTGGCGAGTTGACTAATATACATAAGATCATACCTAAATCGTCAGATTCAAATAAACACGTTGTTGGAATTGACCAAAGAGTGCACCAATGGATAAAATTTGCTACATTGTCACGTGCAGTAAACGAACCTTCCCTTGCTTTGGTATTGAACTTAATTTTATACGATTCCGCCTAAAATAAAGATTAAGTAAAAGCAGTGGTTGGCAAGCTCACCTCTAAATTTCGTCCACTCTCCTTCCATTGGGTAGCATTCTTTTGGATGAGGCATGCTAATTGACAAAGTAAAACTCCATTGCTGAGTGCAGACATGAAAGTTTCAGTGGTGATTTCTGTGTCTAAATTACATATTAATCTTTTCCAAAAAAATGAGAAACTTAATGGTTTAAAATTGAAAAAATATACCTAATACTTCAGTCAACCACAAGGCTAAATCTTCCTTCAAAGGTTCTAAACTTCTTTCTTGCCAATCCTGAGCAGAATTCTTAAAGTCGTCATCATCTTTATCTTTCATAGCAAGCCGCAAAAGCTATAAAATGCGTTAATTTACTGTAATGTTACCAAATATTAAATTAGACATCACAATCATCTAACACATACATAGGTTAGCCTACATCTTTGTTCTGCAAATATTAAAACAGGCCATCAACCACATGTCGTTGAAAATGACTAAAACAATGCATAGTTTAACATCAAAGGAAATTACGGTACAATCAAAATATCAATTGTTGAATTAAAAATTACAAGTAATGTTCTGCCTATACTGTAAGACTGTAGATTTGTGAGGAAATAATTTCTTAAAGTTTGATGCGATTTTCGAGCATTTGACTTGTCATGTGAAATGAAGTCGGAAGGTATATACACTGGTATTGATGTCTGAGATTGAGGATTGTTAAAATAAAAGCATGTAATAATGAAATTAAGCAAAATATATTCACTGGACCTGTGATTTTGAATGAATAATTGAAACGAACAATCACAATATATTTGTTTTTATAAGTCGAAATTTTTAACAATTCTGTAATTTGGCAATGAGATAACTAAATTGTATACAAATTCCATGTGAAATTAATGGTCGAAATTACAAGCGTCTCAAGAAAATATCAAACCATTTTTATTTAAGCAACAATAATTACTAAGTTTATCAAATCAATTTATTGAATGGATAGGTGATTGTCTTTTTATGACTTTGTGTAGTCTATACTGCCTCATATATATTAAAGATACATCTAAAAACTAAGGCTGTGTGGAATTCAAATTCGAGTTGAATGGGAAAGTGCAGTCTGATTTCCATCATAAAAAACTAATATTAATAAAATTTCGTTTACACACAGAAGGATTCGGTAATTTGAAATTGACGAGCAGTCGAATACTACTAAATTGCAAGTCCATATTGAGACTTCATACTTGTTTGAACATTACAGTTAAATTGCCTATAATTAAAAACTTGCAGCTTGGTTAGAAAAAACTGAAAAAATATAGCCAAGCTAGCATACGAAATTACAGTAAACAATGATCAATCTTAGCATCATAGCTTTAATTTTTTGGTAGTGACATTCTGTAAACAGACATAGAAGTTTCGATATATGCAGTGAGCTTAGTATATATATTTGGATATATCGACCCAAATATCCACTTGGGAAGAATAATTCGCAAATCAAACTGCTATTTTGCGATTTTGTGTTAACAGCCTTTGTAAATGGACTGGTATAGAAAGCTGATGCTTTATTTTAAAAAGAGTTTTTTTATTTACCATACATACTAATTACTGAAAGCTTAGTTCGCATACATCGAACATTCGCCTATTTCGAATTGATTGGAAAACATGCACGATATAAGCAAATACATATATAACATATCACGTTCAGTCGCATATGACTATATATCCCGTGCTCAGTGTATTTTAACTAAACATCTTGCGGTGGGGAATCTTAAAAATTATCACAAGATAAACTTAATTAAACTGTTCAAATTAAAGTTTTTAACATTTTAAAGTAAATGATGAATTATTTAAACATCAATCAAATTTTTAACAGAAAGCATTAATGACTTCCAAATCAATAGCTAGAAAATTTCTCGACAAATCCATCTGCTACTGAAACTCAGTGGAGACATCTTATTTGTTGCGGGGTTTTTAATACTTCCAGCTTGTATACAATAGATATTTATGGATCAAATGTACTATTTTCTTAGAATAAAATGTCCATTTCGAATGTTTAGTTGAGACGTAAGGAACTTGATACCAGCCTTATACAAACAAGTTGTAATAATGAATTTTTTTAAAAATGAACATAAACTGGGTCTAAAAAACAACTGAGCCTGGCGTTGTTACTGAAGTGCATGTGTTTCATTTCACAATTGATTCCTAAATTTATTTTAAATGAAAATAATGGAGTATTTTTTCAATTTTACATTAACTTCTTTACAAAGGAAAATATATAGCTCAGTTCATATTATTAAATACACCGCTTTTTATACGTCTCAAAGATTTAATTGTTTTTGTTATTTTAACTAATAATTTTTTCCAAGATTTCACACTCTATTACAAAAAAGGCTTTAATAGTTTGTGAAATCACCTTTCAAGTCAATGACACTTTGAATTCTTCTTGGCATTGAATCGATTAAGTTTGCAATGTATTTCGAAGTTGACACATCGCGATGCCAAACACGTATCACTTCAGCAATAACCTCCTTTTTAGACGTGATGGTCTTGCTTTGCAGCTTCTTTTTTATTATTCCCCATAGGTTATCAATTGGGTTTAAATCGGGCGCGTTACCGGGCCAATCCAAACCCGTAAGCCCTCTTCTTCAAGATACTTACTGCATACACGAGCTGTATGGCATGGTCATATTGAAAAACTCTATTGTTTTCTGGAAACCACTCTCGCATTTGTACGGTCATTACTAATAAACACGAAAGCATATAAGTGCTTATATTAAAAATTAATTAAATCTTTAAAAACTAAATGAAACGTATGTGTATTTATTAATATGAGCCGGGCTGTACATCTTATGTAATTCAACACAAAAAAGTCAACCGCATATAGTTCAACACAAAATTAGCTTTAATTAAGATTCAGAGCTCGGCTCAGTATCAAAATACAGCGATATATGTTCAAAAGCAAAATATTTAAAAAATATTTGTTTAAAGGATTTTCTATAATATTTTATTTCGAGTGCAAATTTGAGTAATATCTAATGTTTCTTTCAGAACTATATATACATAATATATATATATATATATAGATTAGGGCTGTATCATGACATGATAATCAGCATGATAAAGCATGACATGTAAAACATGAAAAAACATGTCATGACATGATAAAACATGATAAATTTATTTTACATGATAAAACATGAAATGCATAATTTTCTGTACACATTTTAGGAGAAATTTAATTAGTTTTGTATATTGATTGCAATGCAATCGAATCTCTAAAGTAAATTATTTACGCATTGTTGGAAAAGTTTTAATAGTTTGTGAGAAGTTATACAAATAATTTTATTTTTTTAAATTTTTTATTTTCTTTGTAATTTTAGGTTGTTGTTGTTACTACAGATGCTGCCGCAAATATGAAGAAAGCAATGAGCATTGTGAATGATGACTCTGCCGTTGGTGTAAACGAAGAAAGTGCGTTTCCTACAACAACTGGCATTCATTCCATGCTTTGCTTGGCTCATGCATTACATAATTCAATAGCCACAGCAATAAAAATTTCGTCCGTTGCGAAAGTTTTGGTGGCCAAATGTCGACAAACTGTTCAGCATTTCAAGCACAGCACTGTTGAATATGATAGACTGCGACAGAGTGGTTTATCAAATAATTTAGTTCAAGATATTCCAACGCGCTGGAACTCAACCTTAGCAATGTTTCAAAGCATTAATGCTTTGCAGAGTAACATTGAAAACATTTATGACAGCCTGGTCGATTCTGAATACTATAAAATCAAACTTTTTATATCCGTGCTCAAATCATGTCATATAGCGTCGAAAATGCTTGGTTATCAACAAATTACGTCAGCAAGTGTTGTGTTTCCAACGTTGTCGATGCTGCGACATTCATTGCGATCTCAAGAAGATGATCCTCCATATATGCATGACTTCAAGCAGCATGTACTAAATGATTTCGAGCGACGAATATATTTGTCTCCTTCCAGCACGTTATGCCTAGTCAAATTGGTAACAGCCATGGATATTCGCTTTAAGAAATTGAATTGCTTTACCAAAGCTGAGCGCGAATCTTTGTGGGAGCAAATTGCATTTGAAGTTTCTCCGGATAACTTTAGGAGTGAAGATGTTACTCCTACAAATTCTGTTGCCAAACGAAGTCGGTATGAGTGGGAACAATCAGACTCTGATGACCAAGACGAAAGTGTGTTAGTAGCAGCTTCAGAACGTATTGCTGAAGAAATTCGACAATACCAATCCATTAAGCAGGACATAGATGGCGACCTACTGAAATGGTGGGAAGAAAACTGCTCTTTATATCCGCACATTGCTTCTCTAGCACAAAAAACTCTTAGTATTCCACCAACGAGCGTTCTGTGTGAGAGATTATTTTCTTCCAGTGGATTTGTTGTTAGCAAAACAAGGGCTTCACTCAATGATGAGAACATAAATATACTTTGCTGTTTACGAAATTGGAAAACATTGTAATGTTTTAAAGATTTCTTATACTTTCTGTAAAGTAGTTAGTGAAGAATAACCCGGGTTATCAAATATCATATTGATATATTTGCTTAATAAAAATTACATGATAAAACATGATAAAACATGACATGAAAATTTTTAACAGCATGACATGCCATGACATGATAATTCTCAGTCAAAGTGACAGCCCTAATAGAGATAATATATTTCGAAATTGTTTTGATATTTTTATAAATTTTGAAGAAAACCAGTGTAACATCAGTCGGTAGTTGTTGTTATTTACCGGCCAGCTCTCGCGCTTTTCGTGTTTACTAGTGACTAGTTGTTTTCATGTTTGTATATATTGTAAATACGCATTGTATATAAGAAAGACACACCAAACATCTGTAAATAGAGAAATAAGTTCAGTTAAATTGTGCTCTCTTGTTACTTATTTGGAATCACTGTTGTTCTAGTCAATGTTCACCTCAGCGACCTTCTGCTTTGACATGAAGTCCTCTAGATTCAACCCAGTGATTCTACAATAGTAAGGCCACAGTTAGACTACGTGATTGGTAGCAAGAAAAGAAACAAAATCACGTCGAAACGCCAAGATAATTGGCGTTTCGACTTGATTTTGTTTCTTTTCTTGCTACCAATCACGTAGTCTAACCGTGGCCTAAGCAATATGTTATATGTATTCAACTATTAGAAAATTGTCAACAATATAATGTTCAACGAATATTTAGCAGCTGAGCAGTGGCGCACTCCTTTTGGGACTAACTGCGAAGACTTAATTGAAATGTTCTCTTTTCTTCAATATTATTTCACATTCAAGATGTCATCAGTGTCGGTATAGAATAGGCTGCACGCCGGCAAAATCAACACTAATAGAGAGCGAAGGTATAGAATAGGGTGCACGCGGAACACACGGACAAAATAAACTCTAATATAGGGTAAAAACTATAGGAAATGCAATAATATACGTAGAGTTTAAAAAATAATAGATATAAATCGATAACTTTGTACAATTCGTAGCACGCGGTATATTTTTAAGGACACAGAAAATTTAAAATTCATAAAACATTATCTATTATTAAACAAATTGCAAGATATTAAAGTACATTCATGCGAATCTTTACATTTTTAGTTTAAATCAAGTCCTTCTTTCTTGAGATTTTTAAATAAATTGGAACTTTTGTACTTTGCAACCACTTTGCATTTTCAGAGAATTTGTTGACTCGATTTGTATTTATTTACATATTTTATTTACCAATTAGTAAAACCGATTTTATAGCTAAAGTGACCGCGTTGTATAAATTTTAAATGCATTAATATTATACATACTGCTAATAGTTAGAAATATATTTTTTATAGTGCAGATGTACAGAATCGGCTCGGTGCAATTACCATGGGCCTGTCGACATGCAATTATTTAAAATTCAAATAAATTTACTCAAAGTGTTATATGCATTAAGTATAACGTATAAAATTATATATTTTCCGGTTTATATTGAACATGTATATTGGCCTCAACATGTGTATTTTATAATTGAAGCATGTAATGTAGCCACCTATTAAGTGCAAATTGATTCAAAACGTTTATAGTTTTGGGTAAAAAGTGTTAAAAATAATAAATATAGACCGATAACTTTCCATAATTAACCAAGTTCGTAGCACGCGGTAACACGGGATAGCCCGCGGTATATATTTAAGGACAATAGCACAGAAAACTTGGAATTCATAAAAAATTCTTATCTATTACTAAAAAAATCTCAAGATATAAAAGTATATTTAAGCAAATATATACATTTTTAGTTTAAATCAAGTTTTTACTTTAGGTGAAATTACTCGTATTATTGTTACAATTAATATATGCCCTTTGTTGAGTACATAATTTATTTAGAAAGTTTTTGTGTATAAATATAGAGAATATTTCATTAAATTTCTATGGAAATATATATCGTTATTTTTTGTGTTAAAATTTTTACATCAGGAACATAAATCATAAATAATAGTCCCTGTTCGAAATATTGAAGCTCACCTTAGACATCCCTCATGAGTGCAACAATTTTATTACGACAAAATTTTATTTTCACCCGATATATATATATATATATATATATGCATAACTATAAAAATATTAAAAATATCATTCAGATTTTAAGACATCTGTCTTGCTAGTAAAATTTTAGGAAGAAAAAAAAACTGTGAATCAAATCTTTCAAATTAGAATGTTGCATTACTTTTGCAAGTATTAGTAAAGTACCAAGAAAATTTGTATTTTCTAGTCATTTTGACAAGCATAAATGTATTATCCCCCTTTCATTGCTTAACAACTTAGGATTATTCTCAACTTCATTTTCAAAGTCTAATGCAAAATAATAGGCAAATGAATTTCTAATATAAACATTTTTGAATTAAACCTTTTTAGATTCAAAATTAACATTTTGTGGAACAGCATCTACTAATACAGCATTATTGATTACATTAGATCATAAAATTGTGTCCTTGACACCTACTTTTTCAAAATTTTCCAACAAGAATATGCAAAACTAGAGAATCTAAAAAATTCCTGAAAACTTGAAGTTTGCAAATTCAGTCAATACATACATGTATAATAAACTCAAAATTTAAAAATTTAATTAATAATGCCAAGTGTTTCACAATAACTGCATGCATTAATAATGAATAAAGTTATAAGATGATGAATTATCTACATGCATATATGTTCCACACAAAATGTATAGCACAAGATTCTATAAAACAACTATTTCTTGTTTACAGTAAAAAACACTAAGTGGCAATAGTATTGAACTTTTAGAAACATCATGTGTAAGTGCATTTGCACAGTGAAATATTAGAATATTTTTATTAGCAAAATGTCAATGTCATTGTCTTACAATTTGCAAGGCCAAGTATATGCTCAACTAGTTTACAACTGTACTACTGAATTATGCAATATTATATTTTACATAGAAAATGGAAGATTTGGAAGTAATAAGATTAAAATACATTGGTTTACTCAAATTCTATAAATTTACTCAATTTTAAAATATATCTGGCTAAATTTGTGGTTAACACCAAACTGTTTTGAAAATCTTTGACACATAATTTTGAAAAATAAAGCTGTCTTAAATATGTTTGCTAAAAATATATACTTTAGTTTAAAGTAAGTTCACCATATTTATGTACTAATGAATTTGTTCAACATTCATCAATACATTTAGAAGGGCAGTATAGGTTTGATCTCAAATATTCATTTAGAAGGAAATAGTTTAGTCTAAATTATTATTAATTTCAGATTGCATGTAAGATTCATTAAAAATTAAGTTTTTTGTATCAAATTATTGTAATCAAACTTGTTTATTCCAAGACTGCATAATGAAAGTTTTTCAAGATTTTTTTATCAACAACAATATTCATTCAATAGAATTGGAAGGACAAACAAATATTCATATGTTTGTATGATGATTGCTTGAGGAGTAACTGCTTCTAACAATTTTAATTATTATTGTGTGACATTGCAGCCATAATGGGAACGATTCTAAATATATCAGCTCATATTAAATATATATATCTATATACAGTATATATATATATATATATATATATATATATATATATATATATACATGTATATATATATATATATATGACCCTTTGTAAACAAAAATCTTATTCATGGCGTCTAGTATATATGTGAATTGCCCACATTATTTTATGCAGTGCCTAACTCTGTAAAAATATTTGAATTGAATCAATTTCCTTAGGTTATTTAATCTCTTTGAGGAATATGTTAACTACAACAAATAGATTTGATTGTCAAAATGAAATATTTCATTAAATGCACTAAGCAATGAGGATTTGTTGAGTAAAACAGAATTGAAGAACCCGTTTATTGACAAAATTGCAAAATCGATAACTGTAGAATTGTGTGAAGATAAACTACATGCTCTTAGGTGTAAACAAATGAAATGCACCTACTTTTAATTATAAAATTATGAAACATCAGTTACCCACACTACATAAAAGGTGATCTCTTATTTTGAATCATTTGGCCCATAGTGCCTTCATCAACTACATGCTTCAATTATAAAAGGCCCTATGTTGAGTTCCATACACATGTTCAACATAAGTATGAAATATATAATTCTATACGTTATACCTAATGCATATAACCGGTAAGTCCACGGAGTCGATACTGTAACTCCAAGCTACAAAATATATTTCTAACGTTAGCGGAATGTATGAAATTTATGCAAAGCGGTCACGTTAGCCATAAACTTAGTTTAACTAATCGGTAATAAAATGTGCAAATATATACAAATTGGGAGAGCAAATTCTCTGAAAAGGCAAATTTACACTAAAATGTATAGATTTGCATGAATATACTTCTAGATCTTGTATAACAATAGTTATGAATTTCAAGTTTTCAGTGTGATATTGTCCTTAAATATATACCGCGTTACCACGTGATACGAATTCTGTTAATTATAAAAAGTTATCAGTCTATATTATTAAACTTTCTAAGGATGTTATTGAATTTCTCATCGTTTTTTTACCCTATATTAGTGTTTCTTTTGTCCACGTGCACCCCATTCTATCTATATCTTCGCCCACGCATCCATCGATTTCCTGCTAAAGACAGACGATGTGCATTTTGTGTAAATTCTTTTGTATGAAAATAGGTATCAGCCCTTCTCTTTTCAAAATCTTAAGCGTACCGCTGCTGCTGAGCCATACATCTGTTGATAAAATTGGGTTTCTATACTTTGAACTACACTATACTAATCCATAATCGATATTTCTTTTATATGGAAAACCCCTCAATTCTTTCAGCAGCATGTAATTATTGCTATATATAGAGCAATAGGGCCTTAAAAAGATATATTCACAAAAAACTGAAAAAGTTATATAGATGACCCAAACTGAAATGGATCAATAAAACAATTTCGTTGCCTTTTTACAGCCGCTTGTTAACAAAGGAAACTGTATCTGCATTACATACAAACATACATACAAATATATTAGCTTCTTAGAAAAAAAGCGAAAACATGTTCGCAGTACGGAATTTCGATTTTGAAAAATACATTACTAAATTCTATGAAATTGTAATTTGCCAAACTATTATTATACACGACGTTGCAGAAAGTTTTTGGCAAATTTTGGATAAAATCAGCACGAATGATCACGAAAATATTAACATCAAAACGATTTAATAATTTCATTTCTAATGGCTGAATTATAAAATTTTCTTTTAAGCTTCATAAGAATATTTCAAAGTTGATTGTAATGCCCATTCAATGTTTTTCATTTTCATGTCATTCATTCTAATTTTTAGAGAACTTAGTGAAAAAATTTTGCTATGTTGATCTCAAGGTAAGAGATTTTAATAAGAAGTGTCAACTTAAAAATTACTTTTTTCACTAAATATTTGGCAAACATCAATTTCAATTACAAAAACTGACTGCTGTATCATAAATATGCAAAAATAATATAGATCTCTAATGAAAGCAAATCTAAATAGTAGTATCTAGTGTCTAATTAATTAAAGCTTTAATATATACAGGGTCAACAAGTGCATGGAATTCACATTTAAATGTGTACAGAATGTTCGATTAAAAATACTCAGGAGAGAAATCATTAATATTTGAAAGCAAATTCAATCAAAAATCTATTTCAAAATATTGGATAAAATCAAATCTTTTGCACTTCATTTTTATATAAATTGAATGACACATTTTTAGTAATTAGAAATTTGCAATTGTGCAAAATTTGAAAAAAACATATTGAACTTCAAACTTTCTTCAAAAACTTGAACTCAAACTCAAAATGTAAAAACTTAAATTCAGACTGATTAACCCCAATTATTATTGGAGAGTTTTAATGCAATCACTTGAAGGAGAAACTTGCACCAAATTAGTGGATAGCCAGCATGAGATAGGGATTACAACAAAATAAGTATTTAGTAGGAGACAAATTAATGGATTTAACTTTCCAAGAATATCATAGTCAGTACTGTATATTTGTTGTAGCAAACACATTTTATGCCTTCCAAAGTTTAATGCAGTATGTACTCTATTTTAAATCATTGTCTGTTCTATGTATTTTGTAGGAGTTGAGTTTTAATATATAAGTACAGCCTAGCATAATGCTGAACTAATATCTGAGATGGGTAGAATTAAACAACACATATTTCATACAGGGAAGTTTTTTAGACATATTTAAACAAATATTTTGAAAGCAATTTTCTGGATTATTTGCTACTTTTTTTCCATTTCCCCATCATATTTTGGCTGCAGGACAGAATTAACATATGCTAAAGCCCCATTTTTAAGTAAAGGAATAAATATAATTAAATTAATGCGATGGGGACATGAACTAAATTTCAATATTGGTGAAATATTTATATCAAAAAAAGTGTTAAAATCAAACAGCAGATAGTGCTTGACCAAGTTTTAAGAAGTGTTAATATTTTTGAAAAACTACAACTTTTATCCCTATATATATATATATATATATATATATATATAACCTTAATTGTTGTATATTATACAAACTAGAGAGAAAGATTTAAGGCAAGTATTTGTAAGTACTTATATACAATTAGACATGTACAAATTATTATGGTTTCAAAATGTCATTATTACCTCAACAATGTTTGGAATGTTTTTTACATCATAAAATTATGCCAAAATTTTGCATTTCTCCAAAATATAATATTCTTAGAGCTTGGTTATCTACTATATACTATTTTCTGCTATATTGCCCTTTCTATAGTAACTTTTTAGCAAAATCTAAATCTGCTAAAAGTCCTCATTCATAAGCAGTGAAATGGGTAGTCAAATATTTATTTAATGTGAATAAGTTATTGAGAGATTAAAATTATGAAATAATGAAGTAGATTTTATAGAATGTCACTTTTTATCAAATCAAGCATAAAAAATGGAAAGTGTAATAAAACTCTCAAACATAAAGTAAATAAATTTTGTAAATTTTTGTTTGAAAACAATGGAAAAGCATTGTTGAGATTGTAAACTTCATACAATTTTGAAAATTCAAATACAATATTATTATTTTCAAATATTTTAAATATTGAATAAGGCTGTACAACATTGTCAAAAAGAAGAGATATCATTAATACTCATTATAAGCTTCAATTTCTATATGAATAGAAAATATATAATTTTTAAATTCAAAATTCAGAAATTTGTTCAAAAAAACAGTAAGGGAACCTAGAATTTTCTTCAAAAAATTCTTGAACTTAAAGCCACAACATAGAAACCTTATCTCAAACTGAGTAATTCTAAAAATCCTGAATCATATCACCATTTTATTATATCAATGGTTAAATTTGATATGATTAAATTAGGTACTGAGATTACCCCAAATCATTTATTTATAACTGTCTCAATTTTTTTAAGTAATTGAATCTGATTTTGGTATTTAAAAAATTGAATTTTACTTTTTGCATTCCAAATAGCCTTCATTTTAATAGCCTACATTTAAAAATAATTCTTCTGTACCTCAAGAATATTTTTACAAAAATATAATTTCTATGCAACTGATTAAAGCATTTATAATATGGTTATACAAGAATAAGTCTATCCTACTTTATATATAATGTTTGTAATATTGCAATGTTCTATTTGTGTAGCACATAATTTGGTAATATATGAAGTTCTCATTAAACCCTATTTCAGCAAGGCATTTTTTTAGTTTTACGACCAAAAGCATGCTCTGAGAGCACCTGCCTTATTAAATCAATCCTATTTATGGCCAAGCATTAAAATGTAGCAAGACTTTAGCTTAGATATGAATGAATATGAAGAGAACAAAGAAATTTGATATTCTGGTGTGCTGACATCATAATGGGTGCCAAAACATTTAATGTGTTCCAAGGCACAAATATATATATATATATATACAGGGTGCGTCAGGTAAATTTAGAATGAACTTCATCAGTCAAAAAGAGGACATAATGCAGGAAAGCATATATTTAAGATCATTTACATAGTAAAAAGTAATCATATAATGCAAAAAAGTTAGAGATAATCACTCAATGTATCCACTGCCAGCTTCAATTATGGCTTCAAGCTGTGGCTGAAACTTGCTACAGGTCAAGATCACATGCTGTGGATCAACATTGGCACAGGCTTCATTGATTGCATCTCGAAGTGAGTTGACATTCTCATGATGACATTTGTTGGACATTAACTCAATCACGCCCCAAAAGTAAAAGTCCAATGGATTTGCATCAGGTGAATTTGGAGGCCACATGTTCTTAGCCCAAAACATGGGCAAATTTTCATCACACCAGTTTTGAACAAGATTTGAGGTGTGAGCAGGCGCATTATCCTGTTGGAAAACATAATCCTGGCCATTTGATACTTCATCCATCCAAGGTTTGACCACATCATTGAGAACCTTCAGATACACATGTTGGTTAACCGCTTGACCTTTTTCAAAGAAATGAGGTGGCATGACATCACCTTTGCTTGATAAGACGCACAACGCCATAACAGATGCTGGAAATTTTGTTTTCTTTACCACAGGAACATCTTCTGGGTCTCTACACAAATAACGGCTGTTTCGCTTGTTATGCTTTTCATCAAAAACAAAAATTTTTTCGACAGGGAAAAATCATGTCATTCCAGCTGTTCGATGTTTCAATGAAGTAACAAGGAGACTGCATCTTTCTAACCTGCTTTCTTTTTGTGCATCAGTTAACTTTTGCCCGACTTTAAGGGTGTAACTTTTGTACTGCAAGTCTTGGTGAACTGCTCTCCTGATTTTCGCTTCGCTNATTTTGGGTACGCAAACTATAACCTTCTATATTGTCCGTAAGTATGTGTAAGTGTCAGTACAGCTTTAGGGAGGGGGGCAAGGGGCGAATGCTATGGGCCTCGCGCTTTTGGGGCTCACACTTAAGAAAGTTACTTACAGAAAAGTTATTTGTAAATTTAAGAGAATTTATATTTATTCTTTCACATTTGAATTCAACAACTATTTTGCATGTTGCATTCGATCATTAATTTAATTTATTATATACAGGGTGCGTCAGGTAAATTGAGAGTGAACTTCATCAGTCAAAAAGAGGACATAACGCAGGAAAGCATATATTTAAGATCATTTACATAGTAAAAAGTAATCATACAATGCAAAAAAGTTAGAGATAATCACTCGATGTATCCACCGCCAGCTTCAATTATGGCTTCAAGCCGTGGCCGAAACTTGCTACAGGCCGAGATCACATGCTGTGGATCAACATTGGCACAGGCTTCATTGATTGCATCTCGAAGTGAGTTGACATTCTCATGATGACATTTGTTGGACATTAACTCAATCACGCCCCAAAAGTAAAAGTCCAATGGATTTGCATCAGGTGAATTTGGAGGCCACATGTTCTTAGCCCAAAACATGGGCAAATTTTCATCACACCAGTTTTGAACAAGATTTGAGGTGTGAGCAGGCGCATTATCCTGTTGGAAAACATAATCCTGGCCATTTGATACTTCATCCATCCAAGGTTTGACCACATCATTGAGAACCTTCAGATACACATGTTGGTTAACCACTTGACCTTTTTCAAAGAAATAAGGTGGCATGACATCACCTTTGCTTGATAAGACACACAACGCCATAACAGATGCTGAAAATTTTGTTTTCCTTACCACAGGAACATCTTCTGGGTCTCTACACAAATAATGGCTGTTTAGATTGTTATGCTTTTCATCAAAAACAAAAATTTTTTCGACAGGGAAAAATCATGTCATTCCAGCTGTTCGATGTTTCAATGAAGTAACAAGGAGACTGCATCTTTCTAACCTGCTTTCTTTTTGTGCATCAGTTAACTTTTGCCCGACTTTAAGGGTGTAACTTTTGTACTGCAAGTCTTGGTGAACTGCTCTCCTGATTGTTGCTTCACTAACCTCCATGATGCTGGCGAGTTTTCTCATTGATGTTGTTGGGTCATCGTCAATGTGATTACAGAGCCATGAGATAAAATGATTGTCTTGTTTTTTTCACTGTGGACTGAATGATGCTTCCTTTTAGCATTAGATACATTTAATTGTGAGTCGTGGCAATTTGATACACAGTCAAATCTGGCAGCTTTAAAAAATTCTTTATTTCTGTTGGATTCTGCCCAGCATCAAGTGCAATGAGGATGGCAACTCTTTTGTTGTATTCTGAGAACAGAATACAATCTAAAATAACAGAAAATCTGAATAACCTAGAATAGATGTTGTATTAATTGATCAAATAATCAAACAGATGATTTTAACTCACAATTCCCAAGGAACACAGTTTAAAATAACTCTCAATTTACCTGACACACCCTGTATATATATATATAATGCTCAGTTGTACCATACTAATCAGGAGTTTTGATTAAAATGGACCAGCAAAGTCAATTTCTTAAGGTTGCAATGGACCAGGTGTGTTTCTCATTTTAGAAATCTTTTTTACTAAAGGTGTGTTTACAGCTTATCAATGAAATATAATATTTTGCAATCAAGTGCTCAATTAGTACAAATTCAGCTGTAAACAGTTGTGAAAGACAATCAATTAATAAAACTAATGAAATCAAAAAAATGCATAATCAAGCTTATCAATTGCTCTAATACTGCTGTAAACACTTGAAAAACAATCATAATACCACAATTGAGATGAAAGACGTGATCAAACCACTTTTGATATTTCGTCTTTCATTCCTTTCATAATTAGTCATTACATTAGTGTAAACATTGAATCAATTATATTACTTTGAAAGTAGGCATGCCACAGGAAAGAATCACGACCCAATTGCTTGAAAAGTTAAAGAATAAACGTTTCCATGGGATATCTCTAATCCCAAATGTTTTGAATTATAGGATTCAATTGGGATTTGTCAGCTGTAAACACTGTATCAATAACAAATAAAAGTGTGATAAACAAGTTAAATTGAGACGCTGTAAACAGCATATCAACAACAATGCATTCTTCTCAATTTAGAGGTATTATAATTCATTGATAAGCTGTAAACCCTCCTTAAAACTATTTTTTCTCATGCATGTAAGCACATTAAATAATGCTTTTTCTGATAATAAAATAAATATATTTTTAATTTTTTCAAAATTTTTAATTTTTTACTATTTTCACACATAATGGTCAGTTGTAATGTTCAACATATAATGGTCCTTTGTAAAACCTGTTGTATGGCGTTTTTAGTTAAGCTCTATTTATACATTTCTATTTATTTATTCTTGTCAATTATTTCATTATTTTCAATTTTTTGGATTTTGTGGGCTTTTGAAGATGTTTTCCTTCACCACAAATATTGACCTGTGGACAGCTGTTTATTACATTTGTAGGGTTTCAACTATTCTGCATGGCACTATTTTTTGTTTGTTAGATATGTCAGTTCTTTATCTCTAAAAATCTCCAAAAATATGTGTAATATTCACACTTTATTAATCACTATCTATTTCAATTATTAAAGCAGACCCTGCTTGGAAACTTATTGCTTCACTAGTTTGAATGTTATTGACACAGTTTACATGGAATTTTTAACTGCCAAAATAAAACTACCTCATTTAATATGTCTTCAAAAACATTTTTATCTAAATATCCTTGCCAATAATTTCATTAAATTCATAATTTGAAAAAAACGCCACAGTTTTTTGGATTTTGTGGACTTTTGAAGATGAATTCGTTCACCACGAATATTGACCCTGTGCACAGTTGTTCATTACTTTTTAGGGTGTCAAACATTCTGCATGTCAGTATTTTTTGGTTTTTAGATATGTCAGTTCTTCATCTCTAAAAATTTCCAAAATATGTGTTAATATTCACACCTTTTTAATCTCTATCTATTTCAATTATTAGAGTAGACCCTGCTTGGAGACCTATTGCTTCATTTGTTTTAATGTTATTGACGCATTTTACATGGGATTTTTCACTGCCAAAATAACACTATCTCATTTAATATGCCTTCAAAAACACAAAAAGCTTATTTGGCTATAACTGGGCACTCATAGAAAATGGCACTTCATTATGATATTGCACTTACAGCTGCTACTAATTTATTTGATTTCAATTCATATGAATTTGAAAAATCGCATTGAATTACCTCATTTCAAACAAAAATTGTGAAAAAACTTATTTTTGTATTATTATGCTCTTAACATCAGTTTTGTTCTTTGAAAATAGAATTGACACACTTGAATGCCTTAAAAAAAGAAATTTCAATGAAATTGCTTTAGATTAATATCATACATTTTAGATTAATTTTGTGGCAGTTTTTTTAATAAGGAATTGAATTGTGAGGCGGTTTCTCAATGGTAAACAATTCAAATCAACATGAAATGAAAGAAAATTCACGAAAAAATTTTTTGCATATACTTGAAAAAAATGTGTTACAACAGACCATTATGTTACACGTGACCATTATATGTGCAATGCAATACAACAGACCATTATATGTATGTATATATATATATATATATATATATATATATGTATAAATATATATACATGTATATATATATATCTGTCTC
>CABFPE010000404.1:366926-380382 GCA_900660155.1 Hofstenia miamia | reverse complement strand
GAATTTAATACAAATCCCATTGAATTTACTTCAATATTTTGATTGGTTTTGCTTTTGCAGTGAACTTTGAAATGAAGAGAGTTAGTAGCAATTCTAGTGATAAGTTATAAAAACTGATTCAGATTAATGCCCAAATGATGATCGATTTATGAACGTAGTTTCTATCAAACAATAATTCTTTTTTCAATTCAAAATTAATTTTTATTAGTAATATATTATTTTTATTACAATTATTGAGGAACTTCAAAAAACATGAAGGGCCTGTTCTTTGCTCATTTTAAGTTTAAAACCTGTATGTAGGCCAATTCCGAAATATGATTATATTAGGTCTATAGGCCCTATACCTGTATATGTACATATGTATATTTAAATGCATAAGGTATAATTTCAATATCATACCTTTATATTTATAGCAGACGGAGCTGCCCAACTGTAAACGGGACAGTTGAGTCAGCAATGTGAGATATTTAGTGCGCGCAGGATGACGTTAGAGTGGGGAATTAGCAACGAACAGTGACTCATCACACGCAAAAGCAAGACACAGCCAAAGTGTAGTACTTGGCACGCATTTACACGCAAGTCAATCACAGCAATGAATAGAGACATAATTTTGGTTCTTGTGGCTATAGTCTCTGGTACTGCAGCGACTGTCCTTTCTCTCTTCGCCAATAGCGAAACGTGGTTTCGCGTTCCAGATGCTCCTGGTAATCCAACTATTGGACTTTGGGAAATTTGTCGTTCAAATTTAAGGGATTGTCAAGCAGTTGGTAAGTTATTAATTACATTTTCTCCCTAAGGTTTTCAATCGCGTAGTTGCTTTCTTCAGTGCTTCATTGTTGTAAACGACGTCGGGTTGAGAGTTGAGACGATATTCAATTTTCAAATCAGGTTGAAATCGGGTTGAAAATATTTATTCACCCAAATATTTAAACTTATTTCATATTTAAATTAAAATTGACATACATGTAGGTGTAGGCATACATGTAAATGATGTTCCTGTGTTTTCTACTTTCATACATTTGTAGCCGGGCAGTAGCCTAGTCAGAAAAAAAGGGAATATTTGATGAGTTCAAGGGAACGGTGTTATTGTTTTAATACACCTCCACCTGATGCATACGCCTATATAGACACAAAAACTCATAAAGGTTGATAAAATATTATATTTTCAACATAGGCTCAACTTCGGAATCCAAAATTTGCAAATTTGGGGAGAGGGAATGGCTTTTTTTCGCCTCACTGGCCCAGCTTGGGTTGAAAAAATAATGAAGCAGGCCTTAGCCTGAAGTTAGTTTGATTCTGATTCATAAGAACTGACGATCAACATTCCCTTTAGGCCCAGAATGGCCTGGGTATGATTATGGAAGCATATTTTAAAACACATACATATTTTAGGATAATCTAGATGATCGGTTCAGAAGAAGCAATGACTAAAATGCATGAATTATTTTATTCTTTTTTATTATTGAATGGCTAAAAATATATATGTTTACATAATAAATTGACCTTAAACAACCTGTCATCCTAGAACGGCCATTACTCCTTGTGATTCTTTTTCATGCAGCATCTCAAAATAGAACATTATGTAAAAAAAAGAAAAAAAATTGCACATGTAAATTCAAATGGATTATCAGTTTAATTGGTGGTGCATATACCTGCTGTTGTTTTGAATGAATGCATACACAAGTAAACTAAATTCTAATTTGGTCAATTTTGACCCACTTGGCCGTTCTAGTGTTAAAGCGTATTGCTGTGGCTGTATTTGAAAACATTAACAATTATGCTTTGAAAAAGATATAAATTACTTCCACACCTAACGTTCATGTAACCAGGACTACAGGGGCTAATGTTTCGAGCCATCGAGTCAACAAAGACTGTAACTGTTTCTTGATATGTGCATAAACTCCCAAACCCATTGAGGACCAAAGTCAATGGTCGCGATTTTCAGATTTTGGAATTCTTTATTATAGTTTTTGAGATATTAGCTTTTAAGGTTAAGTTCATTTTTCTTTTAGTTGAAATGTATGCAAACAAGATCATGCTTCAAAAAACCCAACCCCATAAAATAATCTTCTGTATGTGGATTGGCAGCCCTTATGGCAAATTTGTAAAACTTGCTGAAAAGTTGAAGTACTATAAATCAATTGAAACACAAATAGTGTAAACAATGAAGCAAATAATAATTACTAATAAATTTTTTAGAAGATAGCCATGAGAAAAGCTGTGGCTAAGGATTTCCAGCCGCAGTCGGATGTGCAAATTGCCACAAAAATACATTTTCAAATATATTAATTTTACCAGAAAATTTTCTAATTGTATCTAAGGCAACTGAATTATTTACATTCTAATTTTTTCATATAATATTGTAGCAGAATTCCAAAAATCGGGTTTCTTTTTTCGGCTTCGGGTTTGTTTAATAAAGTTTCTTGTGCATTTCTGAAGTTGATTAGACATATGGGAATAAACTATGCAAACAAATAGCAAAATTGGATAATATATATTAAAATTCAAACATTTTAGCAGTCCCAGAAATGTGGGCTTCCGCACAACCCTACTGTATCTTCATTTCATTTTACAATAACAGAGTAAATATATAAATAGATTAAACTGGTAGGTCTTACCCTTTCCATTCTTGAAGTGGTGATGCGATTGAATAGACCCAATTCGTCTCTATACCAAATAATCTAAATGTTTTGTGTCAATATACAAATTAAACTTATTATTTTAATGTAAACTTTGGATGTATACTTACAACGAAACACTATCTTACTATGTTGATTCAACTCACATTTATTGATGAATTTCTTATTGATATTAACTCTCCCTTAGCTCGTGTAACCAATGTTTTAAGTTTATTTCATTGAATTTTCTAAATAATCCCATTTCACCGTTTATCAGTCTGCAATATCATTCTGAAGAAAAATTCAAAAAATGTTCCATAAAATATACCACAACGCGCATCTCACCCCTGATTAGAGTAGGCATATTAAACCAAAATATAAAATACATCGAGCTGTTACAAGAATGCGTAAGAGTGTAATTGCTAAGATAGCACAAAGAGAATGCGGCTAGCATATCAAGGGATCTTTTGTTTCTAAAGACAGAAGATTGTCATTATGCTACTGTATATTCTGATTTGTGATCACAAGGATTGGCTCTTATCTAAACTGAAAGTCGTTCACATTTGTCTTCTATGTTTTGTTTTTGTATTTAGTTTTTTGCATTCATAGACCAACTTGAACATTCATTCAATGCAAAATAACTATCTATATCAATGAATGAAACAGTTTGTTTTTTGTTCCGGTTCGGCTTTTGTAGGTTTTCAGTTTGCCCATCCCATCTCGCATATGAACCAGTATGTTACCGAAATAGAAACAAAAACTAGAAAAATAGGAAAGTGTTTAAAAAAACAATAAAATCAGTCTGAATTAAAGGCCTGGAATAGATTGATGAATATAACCTGTAGGTTGATAATGTACTTTGAATTATTTCAAATACAGCTCCACAAGATTTGGTAAAAATTTTTAACTGCACTTCAGCCCGTAGTTCATTTTTGTGTATCCGAACCGTCCACAGTACCGGCCGGCTTTGACCTTTGATCTGCTACAAACAATGCACATGATTTTTTCCAAAGTTAGTAAAGCCCATATTGTAATACAGATATTTAGGTTTGTAATTTCTCAGAAAAATTTAAATATTGTCAATTTTTTAACTTACAAATTGCACCGCCTTCGGTAAAAAAGGGAAGATGCTGTTAAAAATCATTTTAGAACTTGTGGAAGCAATCAAACGAACGTTATTTTAAATAGGATATTTGAGCTTAAATCCAACACTTTCAATTAACTTGAACTTTTCAAACGCAATTTTTTAAGCTTTTCAGCTATCCTGTTTGACTATAATTATGTAAAATTGTATTTTTGTATCAAAAAAATTTTTTAGGCAATGAAGGAAATCATCAATACGACATTTATTTGGGCGTTATGGTTTCGCGCATTCTTATCATTTTGGCCACGATTTTTGGAATAGCATATTTATTCATAGTACTTTCCATGGCAGTGGGATTTACAAAACTAGACTTCCCAGCACTACCTGCTGTATTTGGCGGAATAATGGGTTGGTATTTAATTTAATTCATGCTGTCTGCATGAAAATTGTTCAAATTATTATATATTACTGTAGAATTGGCAAAGTTTGGCAATGAAGTTAGTAATGTTGAACTATTATTTGTTAAACCTGTTTCTTGAAAATCAAAATATTTGCATGTGAAGGCATGGATATCATCAAATGTGTTTTTTAATTTATCGTTTATTCTAAAACTATTAATTAATCATTTATTATTACAACTGTTATACGTTTTAAAAAAAATTCCCAACTGCCGATTTTCAAACAATAAGCCAGGAATTTTCATAGACCCCTGTCTACAATGAAAAAGCTTGTTTTAAATGATATTTTTATAATTACGAAAAACTATTTACTAGAAACGGTCATTTTCAGCTACTTCTCAAAACCAGAAATTAGTAGCAATTACACCAAACGGGAATTTGCTTTGTCTAATCAAACTAGTTAATTAAGCTCTTTCAGAATTTAAAGGGGTGATTTTTAAAAGACTGCATATACCTATATAAGATGAAACTACTAGCAAAGTAGTAATGTTTATTAGATTGAATCCATTTTACCGAACTGTATGGTAACATTTACATCTTCGAATAGAGTACTCCTAAAATCGAATATCTGCTTCTATGATTAATCATTGCCTAGATTGTTTTTTAGCTTTGCACCAATAAGTGCAATCTTCAAGTAACTAAGCATATTTATTTTTGTTAAGGTATAGAAAACTTCCGTTACATGTTCGTTCGCGCTTCCAAGCCAAAAAAACATATTTCAAAAGGAAATTGCAAGTTTGCCAATGGCCTATTCGTTTGAACATGCATTATAAAGCACTTAAATTTTTCCATTGGGCTAGTTTAGATTCCGATTTTGGCTTAAAAATATAAATATTTACCTCAAAAGTGGGTTAGAAGTTTATGAGACATAAAAAATCGTTGAACTTTAAATTGAAACAGTTCTTTACCTTAGCTTACAACCCTAACAAAAACCATTGAAATTCGGTATTTTACAACAATTATCAACAACTCAACACGTAGCTACAAAACTAATAAAGCAGTCATTTTCAAATCTCTAACCTTTGATTTTAATGGGTTTGATGCAATTGGTTAATTGTATATATATTTTTTATATATACATATTTACATATTCAGTATCAATTTTAAACTTTACATACAGAAAATTTTTTTAACTCATATTTATTCAAAAATCTTTTTGTATGCACTATTTACAATATCTAGATATATAAAATGTAGGCTTATTATAAAAAACAACTTTCTTAATACTAATATAAGAGAAAATCTGAAAAGTGGGGCTATATAATATATAGCGCCATTTTCTAGTGCAATATATATATATATATATGTATATATATATATATATATATATATATATACATGTATATATATATATATATATATATATATATATATACATATATATGCATATGTATATATATATATATATATATATATATATATTATAAAAATAATTGAAAACCAAAACTATATTCTTGAAGACACTAAACTAATAGGAGATACCGAATTTTACTACCTCAAAAACTAATGGAAAGGTGTAAGGCCTTTAATGTGTAAAGTCGATAACTTAAAAATAAACATTGCTATATTCATGACATCACATCTATTTTTGTTTGGATAATGGAACTTTAGAAAAGTCTCCCTGGTTGCCCAATATGAATGTGAATTCATAATCCATTTGTATTTTGAATTTCAATCTTAACAGTGAACTTTTTAGCTTTTGTGATGCTTTTGGGCTGCCTTTGTTTTGAATTAGCAGTCCGTCTTCAGGTAATACAGGAAGCTAGCCAATCTGTAACTCTGAATCAATCCTTCGTAGATACAGAAACTGGATGGGCTGGAATTTGTGCATGGACCTCATTCGCCGCTTGTGTATTGTCAACTGTCATTGGCATTGTGATATTTTTTACTCGGGATGTTTAAGACTTTTTTATGTGTACATATCATTCTTCTACATATCGTATTTGTTTTTATATTTTTAGATTTTGAATTCGCATATTTTTAAAATTCTATTGTTTGCAATACATGCTTTTTCATCTTTGTACATTGTGATTATAAAAAAATTGAGCTTTCAATGATGAGTTCTTTGCCATTAAATGGAATCGACTTTTTCAACTCTAAAGCCAATAAATATATTTTTGAATCTCAATCGCAGTGAGAAGCAAATAAAAAACAATTTTCAAAATTAAGAAAATTACAAATATCAACCAGTGGAAGGTTCTAGGACGCTGATTGTTGCAGTGGTTTTGTGAAATTATTCATATATTTTCTGGTTATAAAATTAAATATCGGAGGAAAATTTAATAGTTATTTGTTGTGAAATAATGCTACAGTTCTTAGTTTGAAAATTTCATTACACCATGGCCAACTAAATATATTACACATTCACTTACATAATTGTTTATTTTGCAACCAATAATGCTTTAATGATTTTCAAAAATTTATAAATGATAAAAACTGAATGATTAAATTTAGTGGTTAATTTGATACCTAAGGCTACGGTTAGACTATGTGGTTGGTCACGCGTTATCTGTCACATTTTGGTAAAATCGCACGTCTAACAACCAAGATAATTAGCGATGCGACGTAATTTGGTAACTCTTCTTGCTACCAATCACGTAGTCTAACCGTGGCCTAAAAGTTCTTTGCAATTTACTAATGCCTGCATAAATTCAGACTTTCTTTGCCCATAAAAATCTGTAGTAATTAGCTATAGCATACATTGTAATTTATGTTTCCTGCGCATTTCAAATATGAATTCCAATTAAGAAAACAAAAACGATGTATTTTAACACATTAATTAGATAACAAATATCATCCTAATCGAATGGAGTTAGCTAAAAAGATTTTGAAGAGGTATTGGACAATAGTTCAATAATCATATTGAAGGGTATAGATTTTTCACAAAATCTAACTAATATATATTTTAGATAATTTTTTGACAGATAGCATTTTATATTCTCCAATTGTGAAACCGATTGTGCAATTTACAGTATGATTTTATTTGTTATGAAAAGCATTACATTTTATAAATTGTTGACAATTTTCGTATATTTTACAAATTAGGGCATTATCAAAATTGTATCTTATTTTTTTAGTTAAAAGAATTTACTTCCTAAAAGAAAGTTACAAATAAATAAAAATTATGTACAAAATAAGAGTTCTTTTTTGCAACAGAGCAATTCATATAAGACAAAAAGAACAATGATTAGTAATGCTGTATTATTTCGAGAAATAATTCCAAAAAATGATTTTAAGGCTTTCGAAACCTTTTTTGGACAATAGAATAGATGATTCTCAGTATGGAGATGCACATAATTTTCTACTTTAACAATTCTGTGGAAAAATAAATTACTTGTAGACTTTTTATTCAGATATTTTGACTTGAAAAGTGTTTTGGTTGATCTTCTTGTTGAAGTGCAATCAATGAAAATGTCGATGAAATCTGTATAATTTAAATCTACTTTATGGTTTAAAATTTTGTTCAGATAAAGCAGATCTGAAATTTCTAAATACAAAAAAATAAGCAATTTGTTCGGTTTTAGTAATCTTTCCTTATAATTTCTAAGTGGTAATATCCATTTTGTATAGCGTCTTTGCAGTTTTTCAAGTATGTTAGTATTCGATGAATAGCAATACCATATTTAAGAAGCGTAGGTCAGTTTAGATTTTGTCATAGTGTTATGTACATGTATTTTTGTTCGAAGATTGGTATTAAAAGAAATATTTCGCTTATGATAAAGAAATGACTAATTAGCTTAATTTTGTTAGAAATTTGGCTGTTTCATGACAGATTTCTGGAGAAATATACTCTAAGGTCTTTAACAGAATCTGACGAATTTATAGTGCTTTCCAATATTTGAATCGAGCTTGAATCTTGTAGAGATTTATTTGAAATTTATTAACAGAACTTCATTTCATTGTTATAGGCCGAATTTTGAATGACAGCAAAATCTTCTTCAATTAGTGATAGACAAAAAAATTTCTTACAATTGATTTACTGAAACTATCCTATCAATATCTCATATTATTAAGTAGGTCGACGCAAAATTCGGATAACTGTATGCATATTTCGGATAATGCATGCACAGTTCGTATATTTGGACGAGAAAAACTGTAGTATTCACCAATAAAAAAGGCTTACAAATATTGCGTAGTTAAATATTTTTGCAAGATATTTATATATTTTCTTACATAATATTTACATATATTGTAAGTGTTGATTTAAGAAAAAATTGATAAGACTTATCTATTCGACGTGTAGATTTATACCCCACATATTGTAAAAATGTCACAAAAAATGCTACAAGCAAATATTGTAAGACATAAACTGACAAACATTTAGAAATCTTCAAAAATTTTGATCAGGTTATGGCGAAGTAAATTATAACTGACTATAAAATGTGTATCCCCTTCATTTATAGTCATTACTGAAAAAAAATGTGCCCTTATGTTTATGTTCTGATAATTGAATTAATAATAAAAATATAACTAGCAGCTTAAACAGGGCTGTTCAAATTTTTCTCTCTAAAAATATTATAAAACGATTATATATTTGCAAGTTATACAAAATTGAATCATATTTTCAATGATTTACGAAGTTATTCACAAAAAACATTAAAGTTTATATTTATACGCATGAAAGGCAATCTTTTTAATATGTCCTTTATTGATGCAGAGCAGGAAATGTTGGAAAAAGACAATTTAAAATTATTTCTTACTGCCCTTCCCAAAACCACCTAGTAGGCCTTGACTCATTGTTTCTTAGATTTATAGCTATATAAATAAAAAGAAAGAAAAAAAGAAAGAAAGAAAGAAATAGTTTATTTATAAAACAAATGAAAATATATAGCCATTAGTTATTAAAATAAAATAAGATTTTAAAAGAAAACTTACTTCAAGATCAAAACAACTTTGGATATTCGAAAAAAGTAATAAGTGGAGAAAATGTTGATTTTTTATTTGATAATTTATTATTATTTATTTCAATTTGTTTTATTTTATTTTATTTTAAAAGTTTAGCTTATTTTGTAGCTTAATTTGTACTATTAGTGCATATTTATATGATTGTACAAAAGTTATAAATGTTTTTTTTAAGAAAGCTTTAAATAAATAGCTTGTATAGAAGGGAATAAACTGGCTAGCATGTCGGCATGATTTTAGGTGGTGTACACGGAATTTCCCGGTAAAGGGCAATGTATCAGGAATGATTCTGTGTAAAGCATGGCTAGGATGTAAATCAGCTGCTTTTAAAAGAAGAGCACCGAGATGGATTCGTCGTGAGTCTATAATCATAGTTCCACTTATGTGTTGAGTCATTATGCGCTGTGCTCTATTGCAGATGTTTTGTAATTTCCAGTATAGGTAATCAGTTAGCACAGTGAAAACAGGTGAGCAGTAATCGAGAATGTAACAATGCTACAGAGAAAGATGATATTCATTGTAATGCTATCACAACAGCTTTTCAGGATTCTAAGACAGTATAGTTTTTGAGAGGCTTTCCTCGTAATGTCAGCATGATTGTTCCACTTTCGATTAACTGATACAATAACACCCAAACATTTTAAGGAAATAAAGATGGAAATGTCGTCAGGTAAACCGTTATCACAGCTTCCGAATTTTATATAAGTGGATTTAGATTTCTTGAAAAATATATAGTTTTATTAGTTTAACCATTTCAGTTTTTGATTGAATGTCATTGCAAAGTTTCCGACTTTTATCAATGTTAGCATAAGACTCTTTTTCATGTAACTTAATTGTGTCATTCCTTATTTTGTCAAATGTGTGATTTACAAATCCAGCCAAGAATTCAATTTTCGGTATAAGTTCCTTTTTAATCATGAGATTCTCCAGAGTTTGTATTATATTGTTGTGAGGGTATTTAAAGAGACTACACGGAATGTGCGATCTGACAGTTAATTAGAAATGAGTTTGACGAATCCTTTTGGTAAGTTTAGGTTGATAAGCTTAGCAATTAATTTCTTGTGTGCAATTGTATCAAACGCATTGCTGAAATCAAATGATTGTAAGATGTCTCCAAGAGTGTCGGGATCATCCAGAAATTCGGTGATGTTATTCAAGAGAACAACAAGAGCTGCGCTGGTGGACGATCTTGCATGATAGGCGAATTGGTTGGGTGTGATATGTGAGTGCGCGTATTAATGAGTATAACATATTCAAGGTATTTAGAGGGAACTGACAGCAGCAATAGAGGTCGTAACTCATTTATATTCGGAGGGCTGTTTTTGGGGAGAAAACTGACAATAGCTTCTTTCCAGAAGGATGGCACAGTGCGATTCCAGATGGAACAGTTTACCATGTGAGCAATGGGAGCAGCTAAGATGTGGGCGGCTTTGCGATAAAGTATGGTAGGGACGGCATCGTTGCCTGACGCTTTTTGTAATTGAGGTGTGATAGGAACTGAAAGGCTTCATATTCGGTGGTAAGCGGTAGCCAGTCATCATCTTCAATTGATTCAAAGCATGACAGTTCTGTATGGTATTTCATCAAGTGCTTTGTACATGATGTCAAGGAAATTGTTTACCTTTTCATCTACAGTATCGAGGCGATAGAGCGTACTGAAATTGGCTAGATTAAGTTTCTTGAGGTAACGCTCGATATGAGATTTGTCATGTCATATGATTGGCAAGAATATAAGAAATTTTCTTCCTGTTGTCTTGGTTCGATGAAGCAGGTCTTATGTTTAGATTTTCCGAGTGGCGCTAATAAACGGTGTCGCTTGTATACATCGCCTATGTCTCTGCTAACAGCAATAATGTCGAGGATGTTGTTACCGTGCGTTGGCTGATCGATGAGATTCACCATATCTAGATGTTGTAATAGGTTGGGTAAATAGCGGGAAATAAATTCCTTGTTTACGTCACCGCAAATGATCACATCAAGGACAGTATAATCAAGTAGCGTATTCTCAATATTTTCAACAAGCATGTGAAAAACTGTTTGGCAAGCAGTTGCGGTAAGCCCAGGTGGTATATATAGACAGCAGAAAAGCGAGTCGTAATGCTCTAGGTTCAGAAAAATGCACTCGATATCAGGGATTTCAACGTTGGTAATACGTTTCGCGTTTCCTGTTTTGGTATGTAGCCATACGGAGATTAAGCCACCCCTACTCGGTCGGACGGTCGCACCTTTTTGGAACTGTAACATAGTCGATAATTCTAAGAGGTCTTACCTTTCTTTTAGTTTCTTCGTACGTAATTTGTTGCTGAAATACCAGTTCTTAAAGTGCAATTCCATCAGTGCATGTTAATTACGTCTTAATCGATGATGCGTAAACCCTTTCAGAGAGGAAGAAATCAAAACATTCATTCTCAAATCAACTTAAACTTAAAAAGTCTGGCGGCCGTTTTAAGGGACAAACAACATTTAGAAACAATTTTCTCTAAGCCAAAAACATCAGTTGTCTAAGTTTAGGGTAACTTTGTTGCCCCAAAGGAAATCAGCTTTAGCGAATAATTGCTAGTTTGTTTTAGTAATGCAATGCTCGAAAAACCCTAATACCATGATTTCATGAAAATTTTATTAACATTCATATAGCTTGTACCGAAAAAACAGCTAAATTGTGAAATTCTATTTTTTTTAGTTTGTGTGTGCTATGATTTTTTTTGCAAATTTTAGTTGCTATGTGAAGAAGACAATCTGCGAAAAAAGCTATATCAAGTTTAAGACACTAGACATTTGAATTTAGTATATATGAGAAATCAGGTGCTAGATAACATTGAAAATCACAATGAAATCTTAAATATAGATGAGATTTCCCAATTTTGCAGAAAACATTGATATATAACAGTGAGTGAATTAGAAGAAATTTTGAATCTTCTTCTTCTAGCTATTAGGAAGAGGAAGTACAATTTGATTCATTAAGCAGATTTTTACTTCAAATTCTAATAAAGCAAACACAGTGGCAGGGCCGGCCTTAGGTTGCGCGGGGCCAGGGCAAAATATGACATATAAGTAAACTTAAAAAGTAATGATAACAACGTGCTTGTTATTATAATGTGGATTTGGCATCTTACTTGTTGGGAAATTATCAGAGTTGGAATTGGGCTGTATTTTTGGGCCCAAGCCCGACCCGGCCTAATGCAGTTTAGGCCAAGCCCAGCCCGGCCCATTTCAAAATACCAAATATTCGGCGCAAGCCCGGCACGGCCCGAATTATTTTTCTTTTACACCAATAATAGTGTCTGTTACCTCATAAAATCCCATAAGCACTACACTATGAATTTGATTGGACAATTTTCATAATGTATAGATCAACATGTGCGTAGGTGCATATCCGTCAAAAATGCAAATTCAATTCTGTTCAAATTCAAGTTGCATTGTTAACCTTTATACAGTAAGCGTGTCATACAGGGCCGTAGGCCTGGAGCCCCTTCCTTTAAATGGAAATGAGTGCATTTTGCTATCAAATAGCAATAAATGTGTAGTCGTTTAGGGAACACATCACTTTTTAAATTTCAGTTACTAAAATTCTCTGCCAACTTACATCAGCACAAAGTAAGTGGTATTTTCATAAATACTCTTCGCATGTAGCAGACACAATTTAGATGTTAGAAGTATAGAACCAACCAACAATGCAGGACTGGGTAAATTTAAAGAGAATGTTTTTGTCATTTGCAAAATTTAAGCTCTCAAGTGAATTTTTTCTTGTATTTCAAACACCAATTAAAATATTAGGCCGAAGCCCGGCGTGGCCCAAATTGCTATATAGAACATCCGTTCTAAGCCCAGCCCAAGCCTGACTCAGCTTTAGACCTAACCCAATTCCAACTCTGAAAATTATATAGCTTCGAAAAATATATCATTTTTGCACGATACTATAATTATAGATTATTGCATATAATTGCATCCCAACAGTTTAAGATATCGATTCTAAATCAAACAAGTAATTTCAGTGCATAAATTGCAATTTGAGGAAATTGCAAACATATTAAGCATTTTGAAGACAATTTTAAATTTTAGAAAATATATTAATTTTAAAGTATCTTTAAGCCACTTTAAAGAAACTAAGTGTTTGTAGAACAATTTTGAACCAAGGTTTCCTTAAGTCACCCTTAAAACAAATCAGGTTTTGAAAACCCATCTAATACTTTAATTAAGGATAATGATAGTTTCAAGAACCTTAAAGTATAAACAAGCGAATTTTTGAAACTTTACATATTTTGTTATCAGTTTTTTGGGTTTATTGTATGTATGCACTAAATGGTCAAATTTTACTACGTCCTGTGCTTTAATATTTTCAATTACTATCAATAACGATATAATAGAAGTTTGCTTCTTGTCACTGTACGGTACTA
>CABFPE010000404.1:315783-334118 GCA_900660155.1 Hofstenia miamia | reverse complement strand
CACTCCAATGCTGTTCTGTTCTGCTCATCTGTCCATTTGTGCCGTTGTCCATTGGTCTGTGTGGATCCTATACTGCCACTTCTCGAGTCCACACTCCCGATTGTGGAGTCCACCTGACCGGAGATACTTCGCACCCTCTGACCATTTAAGGCCTGCCGGGGACTGAGGGCCTTTTCTTTCGGTTTCACTCTCATTGAAGGTGGGGTGGGGGGCGGGCTCGAACCCGGGTCCTCGCGGTCCCAGTCTAGCCTTTTACCCCTTGGCCACTAGGGCCCATTATTATTATTATTATTATTATTATTGTTGTTGTTATTAATATGTTGATAAATTAGCAATTTTTGCAATTATTTCAGTGGGGAGATAACGCAAAAGTTTCCAAGTTATTTTTCTAAGCATCGTAAAGAAGAAATGAAGATCCTAGCCCTAACCCCTAACACTTTTGAAATCAAGTAATTGCTTGGATTGAGATGTTATTGTTAAAGGAAGGATTTTTACGACTTCGAATTATATCTCGTAAATAATCAGTAATCAGAAAGGCAACCAAGAAGCTTAGTGCCAATGCATGGAATTAGATTCAGGTGTAATTAATACATTTAATGTCTTTGGTGAATATAAAACGCTTTGCTTTATGACATATTCGTCAAAAGCAATTGCTGAAGTAGAAATAATATAATTGGTTATCTTTTCATGTTGCAACTGTCGAATCTTGAGGGAAAAGTTTTGAAAGAATTAGTAGGATAACGTTGTCTTAAAAATAATAAACGAGCCGGACAATCACGGGGCACAAATGTTTGTCAGAAAAGTTAAATAGTGTCTATTTGACTATGGACAAATACCTCCTAATTGATAATAGCATCGTGATTTATGTCTTAGGAAATGTAGTAAACCGTGCATGCTTAATACCTATCATTAACTAAGTGCTCGTGGCTCTAGTATTGTAAGTACATTAAATTAAAGCTAATAAATGGAAATTTCAGGAAATGAATGATTTACTCCCAATATTTCAGGAGAAAAAGTATTATTAACTCTGCATCACTAAGACATCCTTTTTATTGATTTTTGCATGTTGTGTAATATTGGTCAATATATCTGTTATCGCTTCTTTTCATTCAATAAAGATTATTTAAGATAACCGTATGCTACTATTATAATGGAATGGATTTTGTCATCCAAGAGGTGTACTCTATTCAGTGGCGTCAAAGTTTTTATTATAATTACTGTACTTTTCAAAAAAAATTCCAGATTGTTATGTTAGTAATTCACAAATAAGAATTTAGAGCAATAATTTGCTGAAATTTCATATATCAATGCTAACAAAAAATACAATGCTTCAATATTTCTTTTTATAACAAAGTAAATGCTATTTGCAAAGTGAAATTTTACTGAAATTTTAAGGTATTTTAGCAAAGCAAGAATGTTCAAAATGTCTTCAGAAAATATATTTGCAAAACAAAGCATTTCTCAGAATCACATCAAATAAATGTATTACATCCTTTCAAATTTGAAGGAGGGAGCTAGCAATTCAGTTTTCTTCTGAAAGATTCTGAAAGAAAGCCTGCCCTTAAGGAGGAGTCATTTACTGAAAAATCTAAAACTTCAATCTTGAATAATAACTAGCGTCAAACCAAAATAGTTTTAGCATGTACGAATTTTTAAACTTTCTTTAATTGGACAATATTTTGAACCATGACAACTTGCAGAAGTCTATAGTTTATTATTCAACGCAATTATTTTCAAATATTTATTTTCTTTTTTTGGTTTCGTCAAAACGTATAACATGCATGCAAATTTAGTATAATCTTGCAAGCAGAACTTCTTTGCCACATTTCACATTGAAAACTACTTCCATGAAACATGATTGGGTATAGAAGCAAGCCAATTCTTGTTTGGATTTTTGAGAACATATCTTAATTATTATTAAATTGAAGTTTAAGCTGGTTTCTAGTAGCTTGAACAACAAACAATTTTGAAAGAAATATTAAATATTTACATTGTGCTAGATTACACAGAAACGTTCATGACTGAAAAAAAAACCATTTTAAAAAACAAGCATTTTTCAAAAATACCACTTAGTGATTATCTTTATAGAGCTTGTGGGCTTTTTTAAAAGTACAAGTCGTTTTCCCAAATTTTCAAATTGTAGGTGAGTGTTCACCATTGAAATTGTGAAAATTTATAAAAAATTGCATTACCTGAGGTATTTGAAAACACAAATTATTATGATAAAAATTCTGATTACTTAAAATTCATTAAAATTATTCCCTATAGTTGAGGCTCAGATAATCTTGATTTTTGAATCTCATGAGGTATCAGCTAACCCCAAACATTTCCTTAGGCAGTTAGACTGCTCAACCCAATTAATGATCGCCCTGCGCAGTCAGTAATCATGGCACCTAAAATGGCTGAAAGCATAATTTCAAAACGTAAATGAAAGAGGAGGCACTTCTTTATTGTGTTGCTTTTTCAGATTTTAAAAAAAATTCATAGGTAATTTAATCAACTTCGTGTCTTTTTGCATTTTCAAAGAAATTTCTCCAAGCCTATAGAGGTGAATGTGCACAAACGTACTGTCGAAAATGTATACTAAGGCATATTTCTGTAACTGAAGCACTTGAAAAGATTGACTATTTATTATTGAAATTTTCGATATTTTAGTAAAAGACTTAAATACACTTTGCACCTAAAATTCAGATAATTCTAAGGTTTAAAGCACATGAGAGGAATGCCGAACTTTAACTGTTTCCTTAAATGCATAGATGGGCCTCCCAAACCAATGTAGTTAAATGCGTTGTCGCGAAAGAAAGTCACGCCATAATGGGACCATGATCTAGATAGGAGACGCTCGATATCTTGTGGTGAACTCGTGAGTTGTAAATGTTTAAAATTTTTTCAAAAAATTACAAAAAATTATGAAATGTTTGAGGTTAATGATGTTAAATTCTTTACCCATTCCCATATAAAAAAATTGAGCCTCCTGATTTTTAGGGGGTTTGACGTCACTGACACTATCTGCTAAAGTTTGAAATTGGTATGTGACTTTACCACTATTTTGATGTTATTTGAATTATATTTCTATGACCAAGAATTCACAAAACACTTTCATCTAACGATTCTTTCCATCGTTTTGTTCCCCTCGCAAATGTCATCTATAAAATTCTTCATTTCAATTTATGCTCTTTCCCTACGTTTTAAAAATTTAAGCTGCTTTATATCAATTTCAAAATATGTCATATTCTCCAAATGTTTCCTTTTCCCTTCTGTGCTAGCTCAATATCAAATTTGTAAATATATAGGCATTACTTCTTATAACTACCTTAATAAGTTTTAATTCAAAATTATTGTTATGATTAACTACATGTGTACTACCAAATTCAGTACTTTGATTTATAAACAAGTTATTATGTATTTTCTTTTAAAATGAATCCTTTCCGGTGACATAGAAACAAACAAGGTTCTTATCCTAAATGAAACAGAAATTGAACTCAAACTAAAAAACTATTTTGATAACTTCAAATATATATATATATATATATATATATATATATATATATATATATAGAATCATTACATATATATCAGTGAATAATGAATATTTTCTTCATTTATTTGGCCTAAGTGAAATTTTCTTTATACCTTTAAATAGTTGGTGGTGTCTTAGTGAAATTTCCTATGAGCAGTAATCCTAGAAAAGTACCTATATACTAGGTGTCGGGATACCTACTCTAAAATTTTAGGCATTTGTTAAGCATTTCATCTGAAGTGTAGAATTATACCATTCTTTAGCAAAAAAACGCTAAAAATAATAAATCATGATTTTATTGCACTAATGTAAACGACACAAAATATAAATTAATTTCAAATACTATTGATAACATCAATCGCGAAACATCCATTTCCATAAATAATTCCTTCCATTTCTACGTTTTTGAAGCTTATGCATGATTGCAGGTCACCCTGGTTTGCATTTGAACAGAAACCGCTTCGCGGTTGTATTTGGTTTTAGATCGCCTTTTGCCTGATTTTACCTAATCGTCATTCGTTAACTAAAAAGGAATAAAACAACTTACAAAAAAATATGAGTAGATAAAAGGATTGCAGCAAGAGTTCGACATCCCCAAAGCGTATGCACTTAAGTGTACGTAGCTTATATGCGACCATCTAAACATTGCAATATGTTGAAAATAAATAAGGACAAAAAATTATATAGAAGACAAAATCTAAAGATTATTTCAAGAAAAAATTTCTCTATTTTTTAAAATTTAATTGTGCCTCAAATTTAATACCAAAAGACACTTGGACACATTCTACTTTAGAAATTTATATTCCTCCGGAGTTTTAGTTCTTTCTTTAAAGAATAAGCCTGAGGAGTGTCAACAATAAATTATATATATATATATATATATATTTATATAATGAATTGTCACACCATGCACTACTTAAAATGAGGCCATCAGCAGCATTGTTTGTTGTAGGAAGTGATGTTATCAAAATGTAGTCAGCGTAACCCTCGTGACATACATTGAGATGCATGATTTATTCAGAAGATACTTAAAACGGCAGTAAAATTTTTTTATGTATTTTTGTGAAAAAAGTTTTATACTGTAGGAGTTCAGATTCATCGTTGACTAGTAAGTAAAGGAAGTAAATTATTGATAGATTCTTATTCAAAAAGTTAAATATAAAGAGTAGAAACAATAGATACTATGTTAGTTTCTATCATAGAAAATTGATTCTTCATTCACCTCCTATTTTCATTTATTGCTGCAGATGGCATGTCTGTATATTAAATAAGCCATGATGAGATTCAATCAAATTTGATATATTTCGGGCAATAAATAAGCCAATATGTTGAAAGCCAGAATTGATAACATTTTCTGCGCAATAATTTCCGAATTGCAGTTTACCTCTATTTTGTCTATAAAGTGCATTCGACTTTTGAATTGATTGTTATTTTTGAAAAATCACGTAGAAATTTCAGATAGTAATATTTTAATTTTAATTTTCTGAATATTTACTGAAAAAAGCTAATTGCTATTCATAATAAGCCTCCTAGGAATACTTGAGAAAAAGAATTTGGATATTTTCAAGGTAATTTGAAAGTCTAATAACCAAGGAAAAAGCTACCACCTCCAAAACAAAGTCCATACACAATTTATGTATTACGTAATACGTGACTTTCGGCATAGGTTTTGACTATACTGAAACATTGACGGTTACCAACTTCTATATTTTTCAAACATCAACACGAATGCAACATAGACTATGCTGGGAATAGTAGTTGTCAAGGGCACAAGTGGGTGCTTTGAGTTATATTTTGCCGGCAGTGGATGTTTTCCAAAAGTTCATTCGGAGAACCAAAATGAATTTAACAGAATTGGTAAAGTGGTTCAGTTAAAATTTGTTAGGATTAAATTGCTTAGGATTCAACCTACATAACTTTGCTTTGTTTGGGTCCGATTTGGAAAATGTATATTTCTACTGTATCGACGCTTATTTATTTTCGACGGCAGCTGTTTTGATTGAGTTAAGAAGTCAGGAATCACATGAAGCCTTGTTAAATCTATATTTGTATTATTTTTTAATGTTATTTTTATGATTATTATTACTATTAAGCACTACTTGTTGTAAGCACCGAATGAAATATCACTTTTTCTCTCTTTGACCGACAAAAGAACACCAGTCAAAACATCACCTCTTTGTGCGTCGGTATTTGAACACATTAATAGAGACTTAACAAATTTCAATTAAAATAGAATAATAGAGTGTAATATTAATATCAGTTCTGTGCAAAAATGAAGTTTATATTTTTAGTTGTCAAAATTATGTCCGCATTTTTACAAAATTATATTAGGTCAAATGCAACCCTATCCAAATATACATACATGGTTCACAAAAGTTGAGAATGGTAATATACAATTCATTATCAATTTTATTTCACACGCATTTAGTACCAGTTTGTTAAGAGACAACTTTAAGGCAGAAGTATAAAAGAAAGACAGTGATTGAGCTGAGAAATAAATCAATAAGAGTGATTTGAAAATTAGACGAATTTTATGGCATCCGCTTGTCTCCAATGGATAATAAATTTGAAAACCCGTCCAGCAATACTGATGAGAGTATGTGTGTCCCTTTCATACAATTAATAAAGAACTTTTTCTGTGTCACCTAACGAATTTTTAAGAACCAATTTATGTAGAATGTTCTAACTTTACTTCAAATTTCTAAGCATTTTGATAAATGCTGTTTGCGAAAGACCTTTTGAATTTTGTAAATTCTGATACAAATATCAGTTATAGAATTACTGTTTATAAGGAACAAAATAGTTTTTTCTTTTTGTTGATTCTTCTCGACTAAATCAGGTAGCTAAATTCTCAACTGGTAGAAATTCTTTGTATAATAATTTAGTTTAATAAAAGTTTTTTTGACAAGGGATGCACACTGCACATGCACACTATAAATTTTAGTTAACAGCAGAATATTAGGTTACATATTATCTATTTGTACATATAGTATTTTTATACAATTTGGACAAATATTCAAGACGATAATTTGTATCAAGCGCAATTCTTAATATATCAAATACTGAAATATATTTAAAGTTCTATGTGCGCTCAAACAACAGAAAAAATATTCCTAAAAATAAAATAAAACGTACTTTTCAATATTTCATACAATTCTCACAAAATTTGACATATTAATGTAAACATACTGTATATACTTGTTGACATAAAATTTTGTATATTTACATAAATATAAATAAGTCCATGTAATGAAATCGCTTACTGTGTAATATCGACGAAAATTAAACTTTTAGTGATTTGATATGCGCGCAATGGCAGCCAGCAGAGAACAAACACTATCATTACAGTAGACAAGACTTTTACTATCTAAAATATAAGTATTAGCAAACCAGCTATGATTTAGAAGTTATCAATATCTCAATTATTTCAAGTGTCTGTAGAGGTGTGCACAGGTGATATTTGTTAAATTCAAACAGTATTATTGGCTGAACTGAGATCCTTCCCTATACAAAGCCTAAATTTGTTAAATTTAAAAAGACTTGATGCAAGAATGAGTGCCACCTGGGACGATCTTTAGGGGGAGGAGGCTCCAGCCCTCCCAGCTACTCTGCTGGTTAGCCTCCGCATGCAAAGCATTACAAAAAGCTAAAATGTTTGTACCATCAGAAATCAATATTACCAAGGTAAACTCCTAACGTCATACACATTTGAAATATAATACGCAGTCAACTATTAGAATCGAATTGCTGAGAGGAGAAAAAACTAGACTTCTGAGGCTGCCTCACAAAGTGTAAACTAAAGTGAATGGCACAACAAATTTGGGTCAATAATCGCTTTGCCTACTGCTATCCCAAAAAACTCAAAATTTGTAAACAGAGTGTTTGACATTTCCAGTAAGTTTGTGATAATTTATCTCTCATGAAGTACCGCTGGCGAAGTTTCATCACTAGACAAATTGCATCAACAACTCCAACTTTGAATGTTTCTTAAAAATTACATATTTTTAAACTAAAATAGGTTATTCATTTGATATAACGGTACTGAGCTTAAGCATTGCAATAAATTTGCTTTTTATCTTATATTGGTTTACAGTGATTCCGTTGTTAAACATTAACATAAAGTCATAAAAACCAAAATTTTTACACAAGGTATCAAATTTTTTTACTAAAAAAGAATTCATTATTGTAATTGTATATTGACTAAGATTTTTTGGGGCCAACGAGTCTTAAATTTTTGCTACTCACATGAGTTCATTGCAACAAATTTGGAAGCCTAATAAAGTCCTCATCAAGGTTGGGTCAGGGAAAATGGTGCGCAGATTATGGGTCATTTTGATGTAGTCAATGGGTGATTTTGAACTGATTCGCTAATAACATTTGATGTTGTAAAGTGCTTATTCGACTCGAAAAATTACCTTACCCCGAGTGACGGGCGAATTTGATTTACATGATCCTTGTCAACTGCGGCATGGAGTACAAAAATTGTGACCCACCTCTAAACTTAGCCATCGCATCACTAACATAGGCCTGTTATTAATAATTTATTATTGAAGAATCCATACATTTAAGAAAAAGGGTCCAATAAGTAATATTCCTTCATAAAAATTTGAAAACATAATCTGCAAGAATCCTCCTATGTAATGGTATTTCATAATTTTTCAAAAATTCAAAATTTTCATTGTTAAAATATCAATTTTAGATATTTGCATAACACAAGTTTTCTTAAAATAACATTTAATTTAGCAAAGTTCTTTAACCAAAATTATATAAGGATGCAATTTATTAGTTATTGAAATCAAAAGACAGTCTAGTATGTTAGCAAATATTAAGTAAAATGATTGCGGCAAATTTAAAAGTCAGCTTCGCGCGTTTTCAGGATGCACAAATCAACAAAGTGCCTCCATTATTTGGAAAATAGAATTTTGTATTTATGAAAACGGATGCAGTAAACCATTTGGTAGGATGACGTTTACACAATTTTAAAAATAGTTTGAATCTATTGAATTCTAAGACAAATATTAGAATATTACATTCAAAACAAGAAATTCTATATAAACACAATATATTTAATTTTATTAAATTGTGTAATCATTTGCAACGATACTAGTTATATTACTCAAGATCACGCTTACCCATTGAGAACGTCATAGAGAAGCAAAATTATTTTAAAATATCAACAATTAAATTTATAAATTTATAAAAATTCAAATTTCATAATCAAAAAATTTTAGAAAAATATTTAAAATCATTTATTAAGAACAAACACTTCCATTATTAAATATTTCCTATATAAATACTTATAAAAAATATTTTTCTTTTATCCCACTTGTGAATTAAAAAATCTAAAGGCAACAAATCTTTTGAGAAATTTTAGACAATGTCTTTGGTATATTTTAAAAAATACACGTCAATCTTACCTAATTTATTTTCATTTTAGATGATGTAAAAGAATGATATTGTAACTGTTCATTTGAAAAACACAGTACAAAGATCGATTAGAAATATCTTTGTAAACTATCCATGATAGCGTATTAAAGTCTAATTGAAATTTAAAATTGTGATATTTTACAATGGACTGCCCTCCATTAAAACCTTCCAAGTTAAGTCTTTCCAAATACTCTATTATCCTTATTGAATTAACGAAAATTATATTAAACTACACACTTAAAACTGTGTGCACAACTTTTCTACATTTGGCTTCAAGCAACATTTTGGAGTTAAACATATTCTACTTTTGTGCACAACTTTTCGGAATTTAATTAAGTTCACAACAAATGTTTTGAATCAATTCCCTACAGACTCTTAACTCCATTGTATTAAAACATTTGAATTTTGCAGTTCTCGTAAATAAGTCAATCTTGAAACAATTTTGGTTTATGAATTGGTTTTTCAACCAGACGTAAAAACCATTTGCACAAATTTGTAATTATGTACAATAGAATATATTTTGTGAACATTTTAAGAACAAAGGAATTTACTCTAAAATTGTATGATTTGAGGGGAAGATTTTCTTTCTTTCTTTCCATCAAATAGCATTCAGTTTTAAAATTGTAAAAATACAAAAGGTTAAATAGAATTCTATAATCGGATGTTCAAACTTTAAAATGACTATAAGCATAATTTCATAAAATTGAAAATCCTAACAAATTAGAAAACAATTAATTAAAATTGTAAGCAATCTGAATATTTCAAAATTTTGTAATGTTTTCCACCAGTGTAAGTAGAGCAACCAAAATGCTATATGGTCACTTTTTGTCTTTTTAATCTGAATTATGTGAAACATCCTATAAATATATTTAATGTAATTCAGCATTATTGATTGTTTGATTTATTGTGCTACAATAAGTCACATTTTGTGTTAAAGCAAGTTTGTTTTCAGTTATTATATTTGGTAGTTAGCTTAGACCAGTGGTTCTCACCTAAGCTTTACTGGAGAGTCCCACACGAAAAATAGCGAATTAGGGATCCACTGTGATATTTGGTGTTCCATAGAGTATTTCTAAGTCAGAACAGCTTTCAATAATGAGAATGAAATTTCTACAAAAAATTGAACTATCTTAAAATACTAAATGTAAAAATATACCGCAGCTGTTCTATTTATAAAGTAATTGGTAAATAATTTATTTGTTTTCCTTTAAAATAAAGCATAATAATTTACTATATCTGTAATATTAACAATTCCTATACTATGAAGTTAGCGATTTGAAGATGGGGTCCTCCTAAAAAATTACGAAGAAAAAGGGTCTATGGGTAAAAAATGTTGAGAACCATTGATTTAGACATTCATCATATTTCAGTTCTAAAAATGAGTAGAATCCAAGATCGGATTTATTTGCTCACTTGGATAGGAAATTATAATAAATTTATAATATTTATGTCTTCTGAGAGTGTTCTCAAAGTATATTTGAACAGTTGCAGAAATGTAATTCAATGTATTACTTTTATAAAATACTTTGGCCTGGAGGAAAACTTATTTCCAAAGATTGGTTATTTTGCTTTGAGAGCACAAAATTATATGTTGTTTATCTATCACGCTAGTCTTACATTGGAATAAGAAATTTAAAGCATTTGCTACATAAATGCAATTTTTGTCATTGGGTTATATTTTATAATTTTATGGATTACATTTTTGTTGCCTTAACTATGAAGAACCTAGACTCATACAGATAGATCCTTCCTACATACCCCAAACCAGTACACCTCAAACACTCTCAACCCATGGTTCAACTCAGCCGACTTCCATTTCACAATTGCCTTACATTTATTAAGATTTTGCACCGAAAAATTTGAATAGACAAAAATATTGTTGTCTGTCCTATAATTAACGCACTGACAGAATTATTCATGTATTTCAGTTGTACAATTTGTGAGCTCTAATAGATTACCACGGAATGATCGAATTTATAACTACATTAACATTTTCGGTTGACACAGTCATAAGAACATTGAAAATCTTTCCAGTGTGTTCCTGACTATGTGTGTAAAAAGTTTGCGTGTTTCCAAGAAGTCACCTGCACTGCATCTTTTTTGAAAAATCATTATTTATTTCATATTTTATAGTTCTCGATAGCAGATTATATATATATATATATATATATATATATATATATATATATATATATAAATTTCATCTTATCTTCCAAATAATTTTCAACAAATTATATAATGAAAATCTTAAAAATCCTATAGTTTCTATTAATGTAGCATACGTTTACTGCTTTAATATTCACTATTTTTGTGTTTGAGAAGTCTTCAGTGGGTATTAACTTTCCTTAACTTTTCCTATGGGAATCACATTTTATACGGGATGTCCTTAAGAAATTTTGGAAACAATCAAATATTTGAAAAGTTTGATATGCATTGCATTGCAGAAGTAGAAGGCCTGCTTGAATACATATTCAAAATATCTATGCTGTTAGTGATTTTAGAATTACTCCATTATTTTCTAATATTCTAATAGTTTTCATCATTCAAATTTGATTCCGCATTTTTGAAATACGTAAGAAAATAGAAAAGTTATGATTTATGTAAAGAAACATAAGAGTGTAACTAGTTAACTGATTGTCATTCAACATTTTGGAAGTAATTAACAAAAGTAGTAGGCAAAGTTATTCGCGGACTAATGAGAAAAAATATTAGCTAAGTTAATAGTCTAACAATACTTCCGTGAGAGTGTTTCTGCATGATTTTGTTCAATCTATGTACAATGTTAAAATTGTAATAGCAAAGGCTTGCTACACTTCAACGTCTTTGGGTTCCCTTTTTCAGGCTCATTGGGGCATTTCTTAACCCACTTCTTTATAGGTTTGTTTTTCATGTTGGGATAAAATGTAGGCCACTTGTAATAAATTTAATGTACATTTGTTATGTTTGGAATACTACTTTTTCATTGGTTGATTTAAATTTGGGCATGGTTTCATTTACCCTTTGAATTAATTTTAAGTCAACTTTCTGATGGAAAGCTTTCATTTCCAATGACATAGCTTTGCATCTTCACATACCTATATACCAAAGACATACAAAATTTAGTATGTCCTTGCTATATACATATAGACAGCTACTTTGTGCATTCTCGTTCGATTGTTTTAAATCCTTTTAATAAATTTTTGAATGCATTTTTGAATTTCCTTTAATAATGCTGATTTTTTTTGTGAAGAAAGAAATGCATATCTTGAGTTAATTTAAAAAAATACTCATCTGCAATTATTACAGTTTAACCCGCATTTTCTGTGCCTGAAAAAGTTGGAGCTTAAAAATATTTTTAAAAGAAATAGACAAACTCTGTGTAATAGATAATGATATAATAACTATAATACAAAAATCAACAAAGCAAAAAAATAATAAATCACCAGATTTGCGTTAAAAACATTTAGCGTGTATATTTTGTACCGAAAATCCAAATATTCGAATAATATGTTACGAACGCTCGAATAATTTTGTATTACAACTCTAATCATATCTCAATCTGAAATATGTCAACAATCTAATACAATATTGATAGCATCACGAAATCATAAATAACCATAAAAGTCATAATTATGTAATGTGGTTAAATATGAATGATAATTCAAAATTTTAGAATTAAAAGAATATGAAAATAATGGAATGTTAATAATTCCTGATTGGTTATTTTTGACAATAATTTTAAAAGTTGAAAAGCCTTAGTTATTTTTACAGTACAGCTACTTTCAAAAATTAGTATTTTGAACTTTATTCCATTTAAAAAGAAGCTTGGAGTTTGTTTGTAAACAGACAATTCTTGAAGATAATATTTTCAGGAAAATTCTAGTTTAATCTACACAAAAGATGAATAATTTGTTTTTTATGATTAACTGCTCTACGTTTTATCAATGTCATCTAATTATTAATATAATGATGCTGTATTTATAACTTTGAATTTGACGCTCAAATTAGTTTTTTTTGACAGAATAATTTCCTCTGACTTGCATAAATTTAATTAATACACAAATAAGATTTATTTTTAATTATAGCTAACTGTAAAATGAAAAATCATATTTAGCAGAAGTTCGGCTTCTATCGCAGAACTAATACTACAGCAGTTAAAATTAATAAAATAATCAGAATGTATGTCTATGTTAACCATATATATTGTGGAGGGAAAATTGGTATGAATAGCTTTAAGAAAATTGGAGGGGCATATTAATGGCGTTATAAATGTGTACTAAGGATAGATAAGATTAACAACTTTTTGAATATATTTTCCATCGTACCCAATTTCAGAATGGAATCGCATTTCCGTTTTTGGAGAAATTGGATACTACTTTAGTCTAGACAAGAGCTTAAGTTGCATTTTTAACATTTAAGGTAGAATATCAAGAACGTTCATCAATTTCATATGAAAGAAATCTAATGTTAACAGATGGAGACTTATTTATATTGAGATACACATATCTAGCTTATACTAGTAGTCCCTAGATCTAAAGATAAATGGTATATTTCATTTGCCACTTGAGGATTATTACTAAATATGTACAATTTAGCGCCATTTTATAATATATATATATATATATATATATATGCAGGTATGTTTTCATATTTATAATTTCTAAAATTTCACATCAGATACTAATTGTAAAATAATATGCATAGTTAATTGTAAATAATAGGCCATAATTAAGGTTCATCTTTTTGCAAAATGTCCATAAGGATGATACATTAGAAACTTTGAGATTTAGAATAAACTGTTCCAGTAATTTTGGAAGTTGCTCAAAGCCAACTAGTTGTTCTGCATATAGTCAATGTAATTGAGTTGGGATTAAGTGATTATACCTAAATTTGAACGATTTGCTGAAGCGGAAATTTTTGAAAATTATCGCTTAAAATACTGGTAATAAATATTAAATATGTTATACACACTTTAGTTACTTTATAGTAAACTGCAATCACACAATAATTTTAATGTAGAAATACAAATTGTCCCATGGTTTTAATTTTTTGTGGCAATACAAATTGGAGAAATCATATTTTGTGCCACATCCTTTAATTTGACGTTACTGGTCTAGCTGGGAAATGCATATACGAATTTTTGACAAAACATATATGGCTGTAATGCAAAACTGTAATTGTGCCATGCATTTTTACCGAAACTGGAATTTATGTCCCCAATTTTCAAAATTGTGTACTACAAGAACCATCAAACAGCGAAATTTATCAATTCTTTGCCTTCCTAGTTAAAATGCAAATTCAACCAATTCTGTGGACATGAAGTATAGCCTTACACACCTGCCACACAAACGACATAGCATGTTCAGATTTTCGGTAGTTATGAATATTGATTTTTCAAAACCAAACTTACTTGTTTACAGACTGATGACTTATTAAAGCATGAGAACCCCATGTACTAACTTTAGTTCTTAACCAGTTTATCCCTACATTGAAAATCGCAGAAAATGAGGCCTCACATCCTATGAATATGTGAATATTGAAAGAGATTCCTATTGAAAACTTCGAATTAGATTTTATGAGACTAACTTGTATTACTTTCAAGTGTTACTTTAATGCAAATGTCACTCGCAGGAAAACATCAATTTTTTTAAAGTCCATTAGCAAAACAAAAGCTAATCTATTCTTTATAAATTCTATTAACTTCACCATAACTGTCACAGTGTCATTTATATTAAGTATATAATTTAAAGTATATTTTTAATTAAATGTCCGGAATATAAACCTCATCAATAATCTCAGTGTCAAATTTATAATTAGCAATCATATTACATTTTTTGCCTTCTCAATTTTTAAAGGCTTGCTTTCAAATTCTGATTTTCCAGATTTTTTATAGTGGCTGTTGAAAAATATTTCTTGATAAAAAACTTTCATTCAATTTTGGTTTGTAAATATTAGCAATCATTAATATTATTTAAGACTTTTTTGAGTAAAGCTCAACTCATATCAATTACTTTTTAAGACAAGGAAGCAGTCTAGCTGGTGAAACTTTACAAATAAGCGGATAAACTTGTAATTTCAAAGGCTTCCATTTCCAAATGACTCTTTGTAAAACTGATTGTGTTTTAATAAAACAAGTTAAACGTGACGTCTTAATTAAATGCTTTTAAGAAAATTAAGCAATTAATACGGTGAAAACATTGTCAAATACGAAATAAGGATTTTCTTGAATTTGTTATAAGCAAGTTATTACTCAACCAAATTACAAAATGGCATTTCATCTCTCGACATCAAAATATTTTAATTTTCACAACTTACAGTGTATTACCAAAGATGCTTTAACGTTAATTAATTGCGTTAAAATGTTAGGTAGAGATTTCCAATTAAGTTGCAAGCTCAAGTAACGGAAAATCTAAGAAAATTACCACCTAATAATTCAAGATATTTTACTGGGACGTACATCTGGTCCACTGTCTTTATGGTACAATTTGTAACTCAACGGCCAAGTTTTGATATTGAAAGTTTTCGACAAGTGAAATTCTAATTTATTTAAGCAATATCTCAACCGCTGCAAAAAGACATATAAAAACAGCAGATAAGGGAGAATTAGGTGTTAGGGTCGCTCTCCCGCCCTCTGTATAGCTTCCTTTTATGGCATTTCTTCTTGGTAGCATGCAAAATGATTTCCTCTAAAACATTCTTAAGAATATAAAGAAAGTGAGGCATTAAAAATAAATCGTTACTCAGTTCAATCGATAACGTGACATGGTCGTAGATGACTGATTTTTGTATTAAATTTGAATGTCAGAGCTCTATTAATATTCTTCTTCTTTGACCTGCTGGGACCTTTGAAATTTTAAATATTTCTAATCATTTATCTTGAATAAATATACGTAATAACTATTTTCAACTTTAATACTCTTTCTAAGTTTCAGATACCTAAGTAACTGCAAAATAATAAAAAAATTGCATTCATCTATGTCTACCACATCAATCATGAACGGTTTTATTTTACACTTTGACTTGCAGCTCTAATGACAAAGCTTAAGCCCTACGTTAAAGTTGCTCATTTTTTGATCATATATAGAGCCTCTATTTGTAGATATTGGTATGTATTGTGTTGCAAGTACGTAATGACTTTGGTTTTTGAAGCTAAGTTCTGAACCGTATCAATTCAGTAAGCAATGATCCACTCCAATTATCCATTTGTGAAAACATTTTAGTGCCAAGTATTTTCAAAATTACTGTATTTTAAGGATGTTTACATGTAATATAAATGCTGCTAAAAGATGTCAAATTTTAATATGAATCACTTTATTTTGTTGAATGACATCCTTTCCCACATTTTATTTTTAATTTCTCTAAAGAAAATTGGATTTTGAAATTTTTTTATTTTGATTTTAAAAATCTTAGCATTGCTAAAATACAAAAATTTCTTTGAGCCTGCAACAATTTGAAGTTGTCAAAGTTATTTAAGATCTCAACAACTAATTAATCAATAAATGACTCCACCATGTGTAGCATCAAAATGTCAAGCAAGTGTTGCAAATGACACTCCAATTAATGCCTTGTTCCCTCAAAATCATAAATCCTAACTATATACCTCGATAAAAATGTAAAAACAAAAACTATCCAATTTAGTTTTTTGGTGGAGATTTAACCATTAAGTGAAAATAAGCTAGCTCTTGGCATCCATGATCACCGTTTCCCTTTTGATTTCAAAATTTTTAAATTTTAGGTTTTCCAATAAGTAAGATTTACTTGTAAACAACAGCAAATATCAAATTATTTTTTAATATAGATAAACTAATGTAAATAGTAAGCAGAGATTAGGCACGTATCTAAATTAACAATATTGAAAATACTAGTCAATCATTATAATAATCCTAATATATAATTACGAAATGAAAAATTTGGCCATTTGAAATTCATGTTTTAATGCAATTTTTTGATTAAGTATATTTCACTTTTATATCCTTTGAATAAAATTGACATATCTCTGCGTCAGTATATTTAATATTTTTAAAAATCAATTCCTGTAAGATAATACGTGATTTTGATATAATTGTTGACGTTGTCTACATCGATTAATTTCAGCATATAGAGAATTACCGTATATTTGAAATCCGCCTCAAGCATTACCTACGTTCATTTTACAAATTAATCAGTATATNAGATTAATCAAATATATATATATATATATATATATATATATAATAAAGTTAAAAAATGTTATTAAAAATTGATGTAATAAATAAATTGCTAGATTTAGTACTTGATAATGGTATCATAAAAATAAAAAACAAATTCACATCTGCGAGCTACCCAACTTGTTTGAAATTCCAAGTTATGGTACTTTTGTGTTATCTTCTTCTCAAATAATTGCAGGAATAAGCTAGTTTATCAATATAGTAATTATATCCTTAACCCTAATCCCAACACTAGCCTTAGCACTAACGCTAATCTAAGCCATGACACGAACGTTTTTCTAGTAGGAATATGCAAATTTAATATTAATACTAGTAATTTTCAATATGAATTGTAAAATAATTGAAATACACTACTTATGTTAATATGCTAATTAGTGGCTCAACCGCATTTGTTTACAATGCAAATATTAGATTTAGCAATATTTAGGGTTAAAATTAAAGATAAGGCTAGAGGTAGGTTTGGAGTTATGGTTAGGGTTTGGGTGATCATTGTTAATATTGTCTTTAATAGACATTGCATACTTAGCGAAAATATCACACTACATTCTTTCGGAAATTTTGCATAGTGCTAGAAAGCCACCAATACGCCCTCACACATATATTTATATTATATATATTTTATTGTTAAATACATGTAGATGTAGCTGGTAGTTTGTAGTTTTGTATTTGTATTACTATTATTATTATTATTCTTGCATCTCACAGCTTCATGCTGGTATCCCTCTCAGCTCGGGGAACTCACCAGTTCCCAGGGAGTCTGAGAGCTTTCCTCAGGACTCTAGCTGTTCCTAACAATGCTGCCTTCTGTGCCACCGCTCCTCTCCACTTTGGTACTCCCAACTCCTCCAAGTATCTCTTATGCTTCTTACTCACTGCTCCTAGGGCTCCTACAACTACTGGGACTACTTCAACTTTCTTTAACTTCCACAGCCTTTCTATTTCCTCTGCCAACTCTCTGTACTTGTCTATCTTCTCTTTCTCTTTGCTTTCTACATTTCTGTCCTTTGGTACTGCTATGTCTATCACTGTTCCTAATCTTTTCTCTTTGTCTACTACTACTACTATGTCTGGCCTCCGTGCTTCTATCACTTTGCTCGTCTGTATGTTGAAGTCCCACAGTATCTTAACCTTCTCATTTTCTATGACGCCCTGTGGCTTGTGCTCATACCACTTGTCTCCTGCGTCTAACCCATGCTGCCTGC
>CABFPE010000404.1:300351-314783 GCA_900660155.1 Hofstenia miamia | reverse complement strand
GTCCACCAGCGCAGCTCTTGTTGTTCTCTTGAATAACATCACCGAATTTCTGGATGATCCCGACACTCTTGGAGACATCTTACAATCATTTGATTTCAGCAATGCGTTTGATACAATTGCACTCAAGAAATTAATTGCTAAGCTTATCAACCTAAACTTACCAAAAGGATTCGTCAAACTCATTTCTAATTAACTGTCAGATCGCACATTCCGTGTAGTCTCTTTAAATACCCTCACAACAATATAATACAAACTCTGGAGAATCTCATGATTAAAAAGGAACTTATACCGAAAATTGAATTCTTGGCTGGATTTGTAAATCACACATTTGACAAAATAAGGAATGACACAATTAAGTTACATGAAAAAGAGTCTTATGCTAACATTGATAAAAGTCGGAAACTTTGCAATGACATTCAATCAAAAACTGAAATGGTTAAACTAATAAAACTGATATGTTATGAAACTAATACCAATTTTCCAAAATTGGCAGAAGTCCTAAAGCTGGATGTAAATTATTCATACATGAAAAAGAATTTTAAATCAATAAAGTTGAACTCAAAACAATTAAAAAATGGCTTAGAGAGTTTCATTGACAAGATTGGTGAGAACCAAAAACGTAGCTCATTGGGCGCTTCGCGCCCAACTCGATAGATAGATAGATAGATAATATAACAACCAGGATAGCAAATCGAACAATGCTCATGCTGTTCTCATGGCCTGGGATAATAAACAAACTTTTCACTGTGATAATCATCTCCACGGGTGAAACTTAAAATTGCACTAAATAAAAAATTCCAATTTACAAATTGCTTATTATAAATATTCTGCCTAATTGGTAAACTAAATTTGGGTGTACAGAGGGGACACTTGAAATAATTCCCATAGCACAGAGTGGACACTCCTGTATTTAAAAGATGATGATAAAACTGAAGTATGTTAATAGCAGACCGAAATTGGTCTTTTATGAAAGGCGATTACCCTAATTTTTGGAAAATTTATTACGAAATGAAATTTCCACTTAGAGTTTACTATGGGATTTGTACTAAGTAGACGAAATAATTTCTGAAAATCGTACATAGAGGAAGAATAATTAAAAACCTGTACAATTATAATTCTAATTTTTTGTCTGTAAATTGTTGTTTTATTAATAATAAAATAATTTATTTTCAAATCTTTGTATAATACAAAAAGTATAAAAATATTTTTTAAAATTTAAAGTTAATAGTTTTTCTATAATTTCACTTAGTTTTTTTCTTTGGTGATAATTCTAATTTAATTTTTTTCTTTAATTCTTCAAAATTTGATTCATCTTTAATTTCAGGTGATAATTTTTTCAATAGATCTATACAGTAATTGATATAACAGTTCTTCATGAGTCTTCTTGCAAATTTCATTTTTCGATTGCACTTAGTTCTAATATGGAGTTTTGATTAAATTTTTTTTTTGATCTAATTTTGAAAAATGTTTGTAATGACTTTAATTTTATAAAATTAATACACTTTGGTTTTTGTCAATATATTTTCTCAAATCATCTAAGACTTGAACTAAGGTATCATTTGTTCATAAATTATTTCAAACTCCAAATTGTAACGATCGAAGTAAATTATATTTCTCAATATAATTATTTATTTGGTTATATATTATTTTTTCAAATATCTTATTTAGTTTTGGGAGTACTGAAATTGGTTTATAATTAATTGCGTCTTCAGTATCACCTTTTTATTTATAGGTATGATTTGTGCTATTTTCAAATCATCCGGAATAGCACCCTCCTGAAATACATTGGTTTAAAATATCACATAATGGTCTACAAACTTTAGCATTCCTTGCTTTTAATACCATGTTGGTATTTTAGACGGTCATTGTGATTTATTAACTTGTGATATTTCAAAAAACTGATGCAAAGTTATGAAGCAAAATTTAAATTGTTTTTTATATATTAAATTATTGTGAATTGGTATTTCATTTATAGAGATAATTTTGTTTTTTGTATGAGTATAATCAAGTACATTAGCTATCTTTTGTTGATCATATATGATTTCATTTTCATCCTTTAATGATGTGATCTCTGAAGAATTGTTATTGTTGAAAAATTTCGACATAAATCTCCATTTTGTGTTATGCTTTGATTTTCAAATGTTAATTTCAGGAAATTGTGTAAATCTTTTTTGCATTTGTTAGATACTTTGTTTATAATGTATTTATACTTGGTAAAATTTTTGTAATTTTTATCTATTTTTATGTACGCATTGTGTTTCAGTTCAATTAATTGCTTTGTTTTATTTGATGACCATTGCTTCCATTTAAGTAATTCACTCTGATTCGTACTTTTCTTAACTTTTTTTAAAGGACATTGCTCATTAAAAAAAATAGTTTAAATTTTTCATCAACAGTTGTCAAATTATAAAATGATTTCCAATCTAAGTATAAGAATTGATTTAATAAGGTATTTTTATCGTAATTACTTCTGGAATGAACGTAGTGATATTATATTTCAATTTTATTTGGCATAATATCTGAAATTATTTGTTTCATTTGTATCACAAATAATGTGATCTATTAATGAAAAACGTTTTGTATGAATATGTTTTGGAGTTTCGTATTGTAGATATCTATCATATCATGAATATTTTTACGTTCTGTTGTATTTAGATAATTTTGATTGTAGTCAGCCATTAGTATAATTGATGAAGATATTTTTGAGGCTTTGTTAATTTCCTTAAACATAGTTATTGTAGTAATAGAAAATCATATAAAGAATTTATAAGAACAAATATTAATTAGCTTGTTATGTCAATGTATCCTTATTTCAATCCATAAATTTTCATATTTTGAATTCTTAAAGTAAATATCTCTGTTCTTTTTTTGGTTCTAAGTGTTTTAGAACAGATAGGAAATCATCTCCGCCTCTTAGTTTTTTTGTTAACCGATTGTTTCTATTTTTAGTAAAAATTAATAGATTTTTATTTATACTTCGTAGAGTACCATCATTTTCTAGCCATGTTTCTGTAAATCCAACAATAGAGTTTTGAATCAAAATTGTTCAATAGATCATAAAATTTATCATATTTATTTGTAATACTATGAAAGTTAATATTTATGCATTTAATTTTACATTTATTAAGATCTATTTTTTTTAATTGCGCAAATGAATTGATGTCTTTGTAATTACTGGTGAATTTGTTCATACTTCGTCCTTAATCTTGTAATTTGTAATTGTTCTTTGTATAGATGACATTCTTTGTTAAATGTGTTATGATTTTTTGCATTGTTATTATACTTATTGGAGTTAAAACAGTTTAGGCAACAATTCTAAAATTTGTTATTTTTGTTTGGACATTCTATGCAATTAGGATATTTCAAGCAAAATATACCATTTTTAATATCATTTACACATGAACTTTTATGTGACCAAATTTACCACATTTTGACGTATAAATGATGACTGACATGCAATTTTGTAAAACCAACTCATATTTTGGTATTTGTACTTGATAGTTTTATCTTAGGCATGAATTTAGTTGAGTAATATTTTTAATTTTCGATAGTTCTTTCTCTATAATCTTAGTTTCGTAATTCATAAGAACATTGAAATTGAAAGGTGATCAATGAGTGCATTACTACCATCAATATTTTTGATAATTTTTTCGACATTGCCTACTAATTTTTTGCATTTTTTGGCATTTAGTTTGCCATCTTTCTATAATAATTTGCTTGACAATATGATTTTTTATTTGTGTACTTGTGCGGTAGGTAAAACTTTTGGGGTATATTTATCGGGGTGAGATTGTTGTGTTTTTACACCTGAAGTACTATCGCTTAGACAATCCAAAAATTCCTTCTTAATTTTAGAAATTTAATTTGGCTCATTCGATATTGGATTGATTTGATATTTCGAATTCATTAATTACAAATTCTAAATTTGTAAATGAATTTAATAGATTGGTAAGTTTTTCCTTTGCAGAACCTTTAACCCTTTGCGGTCCAACGTCATCTCACAGATGATTTACAAAATTATGTAATTGAGTCCAACGTCATCTCAGAGATGACCTTTGGTTTTTCTTGCTGTAGACGGTCCAAAGTCCGCTCTGGAGTGTTATTTTCGCACAGTCGCGCTTACATGTACATTTAGACTACGAGATGTTATGCTTGAATTGTTTTGCGTGGATTGTTAGGGTTTTACAGTTATTTATGATAAGTTAACATGCTATGGTTGAACAGGTTTTATCACAGGAATATCATGGTGGTAAAAGCAGTTCGGTTTCGCTGTAAAGGTTGTGTGAAGAGATGAAAGCAAAATTGTTTCATATTGGTAGATGTGAAGTCACAGCTTTTAGAAGGATTGCACATCAGCAAACTATTAGGTATGCCGTCAAAAAATAGTGCATCAATATCTCTTGTGCACCAACATTAGTTTATACTATTGCGACTTTTATTTATTACTAAAGATCTGAAACAAAGTAGTGAATTTCAATATTTGGATGACATTCTGCATAATATTAGTTTGGAATCTGTCTAAAAGTACTATATTTGGATGACTTCATTTCTATATGTTATAGCTTTCTTCTTTGCCTTTCTCTTCTCTTTGGTATATTATAGCCATTTGTTGAATTTCTATACTAACTAGTACAACTTCTGAAAGCCATTACTCTGTCAATTCTTATCCAATTCCTTAGCTCTTTTCACCATTCTTTAGAGCTCCTTTAATTCTATATCCCGATGTTTATATTATATATTTATTTAATATTCCTTTTCCGTTATTAACGCTTTAAGTTATTATAACTTTCTTTCTAGCGCTTTTCGACTATATCAACTGATCGATTTCGGAACCCTATATCTCTGCGAGTTTTTATTGTATAATTTAGGTTTACATATCGAATTGTAGACAATTAGTAGCTCTATGTGAAACTATTTTTTATTTCTTGGATTTATCAATTCCCAAACAATGTCATTAGCCAAAAGAAATGATCAATTTTAACACTTCTCTTATAATTGATTATTATAATTTTTAGAGTAGACTATCTTTGACTAAGAGATTCTTGTCTGCTGATGAGGTGCTTATGCAAGTCGACAACGAGGGAGAATCATCNGAAGAAGTGAAACGTCTGCGACTAAAAGATCATGAGAAGAAGGTTTTCCGACATCCTGACAACCTGATGACACTCTGTTGGAAGGATAAGCGTTTGATCTTGATGTTGAGTACGTGGCATAATGGTGAAACAGAAGCATGCGTGCGCAGGGTGAGAGGTGGTAGAAGAGAGGAAGTTGAGAAACCAATTGTTATTAGTGATTACACACAGCACATGGGAGCTGTAGATCGTGCTGATCACTACTGTGCCTCCTACTCATTTACGAGTAAAATGCTGAGATGGTGGAGGAAGTTGTTCTTCTGGTTATTGGAGGTGTGCATTGTGAATTCTTTTATCCTCTATAAAAAAGAAACAGGACAACAGGAAATCAGGCATTTGGAGTATAGAAAAAAAGTGATCGTGCAACTTGTTGGAACAATCAGAAGCAGCACTGCTAAAAAGCGAGGTAGGCCAAGTTCGGGAGATGAACATGAAAGGCTCCGCAAAGTACCACATTTCATCGCAAACGCAGGCAGTGGGGACAAACAAAGCCCTGCAGGGTGTGCAAAAAAACAACCAAAGGAAAAAAATGTTTTTTTTTTTTAAAACCGTTTACCAAAAACCGGGCTTCCACCCCGGAAATGCTTTAAAAATGCCGTCAACCAAAGTGGATAACCATCAATTGTCCAATAATTAATTTTAATTTGGAATTTAATTTTTTTGTTTCTTGTAAATAAAACTTCGTTTTACAACTGAAGAGTAAAAAACAGAATAATAGCAAGTGAGAATATAAAATAATGGAATCACTGAGGGCCTCCAACCTTCAACTTCCAAAAAAAATGGCAAAAAAATCTTAAGTTTTCAACCCCTTTTTTTCGCTGTTTTTGGCAATAATGCCCAAAAAACAACCTATAATCCAACTTTCAGGCAAAATGCAAGCGATTTATGCAATAAAAAAATTTGGACCTGGTGGGCCGGATTAAGTCAAAAAAATTGGACCGCAAAGGGTTAATAGCATTGGAATAAAGCATTATACAAAATATAATATGCATTAAACGCTAAATGAGAATTGACTTACGTAAACTTACTCTACATTCCAGCCTATGAGCTGGATTGAAAATTAAATCAAACAAAAGTATCTAAAGTTAAATTTTGAGCTTCAGGAACTTATTTATTCAATAAATTTTATTAACAACAACGGTTAAAACGGGAAATTCATATTCATGGCACAATTACAGTAAAAACGGAAAAGTTGTAAAATCTGAGCAAAAAATTTTGAATCTGGAAGGATTTATGATGGTATGTGTTGAATTCAGTTATTGTATGAAAAGTTGTTATAGTTACAGTGCTATGTATGAATTTTTCCTAACCCTTTTCAGGCCACTGTTCATTGCAATGAACAAGACAAAAAACTGAAAAATCCAAGTCAAATTTTAGGGAAAATCTGTTTTAGTGGTTTATGTCGTTGGGTTTATGCCAAAAATGAAATAATTTCTCTTACAGTTTGTTGTTGCGAATTATATTTTGTTAAACAATTAATTTTTATTCAACCTAAACTGAAAATTTTCAATTTCAAAATTATTTTTTTAGAAATGCTATTAACTATTGCTGCATTTGTTCACAAATATTTTCATTAGCATTATGTATATGCCTTAATATACATTATAATGACCTATCTATGGGATTTGATCATTCCAGTGAACATAAACATTCATAAAAATGAGAGGCTGGCCAGGGTTCATCACAATGAACATAGCGATTTTCCCACTAAAATAAATCTATATTTATTTTTTCAATTATCAATATGTTTTTGACGTATATTTATCTAGAACAATGGTCATATTTAAAAAAATCAACTAACATACAATTTCGGCCAGAAAAGGGTTAAATACTTAAAGTAAGGTTAAGTTGAGAGGGCTGAAGGATGAATGCTTAAAAGCATTATAGAAAATGGTTTGTGGAATAAGTTTTAAATCAGTCCCATGAAGCAACCACTTTCTCTAAGAAATTTTCCCTCGTGGTTTTATTTAATATCAGACTTCATTAATCATAACTCAAAAACTAAAATTGTTATTAATTCTCTATTTTAATAAAATATTATAAAAATATTTTTTCATTTCTACAATTTTTTTCAAATTTCTTTAAGACATGGTAACAAACCCCTGTGAGTTTCAATTTTATTATTATTAGTATTAATTTTTAGATATATAAATACAAAACCTTGATGGCTTGTTAAAATAAATAGAGAATTATTAAGCATATAACACAGAAAAAAAATCCTTAGTAAAAATTTAAAAAAAATGAAAATAGCAATCATGCCAAAATAATTTTTAATTTTCAATGCTTTCAAGAAAAAAGATTTGAAATTGTAGAATCAATAAATATTGAGTTTGAGTACTTGAATTATAGAAACAACAACAAACGAAACTAAATTTGTCGAAAATAATTGTACTCCTTTAAAAAAGCTACAAAATATTGTACGTACCTTAGTATTCTAACTGAATAAATCACAAATGTACAAAATGACAATTAATGAAAATTACTACAACTAAGTTTATCACTGTAGATAGTCATGGCGACTATGTTGAAGACTGGAAATACCGAAACAGAGAAACTCCCAAACTAAACGATATGCGTACCATGACTCTTTGACATGAGGGTGTCTATTTCATAAGGGGTGCCATCTAATTGCTTAGCAACGCTAAATTACATTGTTACATTAGCATATGTGACTGATTTATGATGATCACATTACTCTTTCCTACTTGTAAAAAAATCCCAATATCATTTTAAAGAAAAATATAATCAGCTAAACTGAAGCTTTGAATTTGTTAGATCAGTAAAAACTTGCATAATTGGTTGTTGTATTGAAACTTTGATTTTGTATAGGAACAAGAATTGAGATTTACCAACCTTTGTGGATAAGAGGACTTTGATTCTGGCGGACACATGTGATAGCAGAAGAAGGAAGTGATGACGCCTCGGCCGTGATTGCATTTGTAACAGGAAGCATCCACAAAGACGATTGTCAACACCACAATGATACATACAGAGCCCAAAAGAATAGCACTGGACCGTGGTGGCACTGGTGGCAGGATGAAACTTGGTCCTAAATTACAAAGAAATAAGACTCAAATATATTCTATATTATCAAGTTACATGTGTAATAGCAATTGCACTCTTGCTAATCCTATTAGTTACTAAATATTGAAATTAATATGCCTGGACAATGAAAAGAGTATGATAGGTGGTAAGTATATAAGAATAACTTAGTGCAAATTTAAGATAATCATGTAAATTATTGTATCTACATGAGAAGCAATGCAAAAGACTGTAAAAAACTAAAATTTGAACTTAAAGTAAATATTTTCTAAAAAGCATTTGCATTTAACACACATTTGTATATATTATATTTATTTTTATTTTTACTATTTATGCCTATGAAAACGAAATATACATTTTTCTTTAATATTTTTCACAATTATAAATTGCAGCCAAAAAGTGAATGAAAAATATTCATTTTATAATTTCCTGGGTGCTCTACGAAACAGATTTTGAGATGAGAAAATACACCCTCACCTATTCAAATATGATTTCTTTGAAAACATTCAATCGCTGCTACACATGAAGCTGGTGATTTTTTAAGCGCTATTGGATTCGGAAGAAGAATAAATGTCATAAATTGTGATTGCTTATATAAATATGAAAATTATGCCATCTTATTACAGGAATAAGTGTTGAAGTGCAAGAAGAAACGATTGTGCAAAAAATATTTAATTCAATATTTATATAGGAGAAGTAACCTTTAAAATCGTTCATAAAGAAAATGGTAATAATGTCAACCGTATCCTTCCAAGGAGACGAATAATAGCATTTTAAGCACAAGAGAATCTAAAGCAGTTCAGACATGCGTCTAAATTGCAAATTAATGTTGTTAAATATAGTAAATCAAATATCTACGCAATAATAATCAATAAAAATGTCCCAGGAGACCTCCTTGGTTTTGTTTCTTGCAAATTTGAAAAGTACTTGTACAAATTCAGGAAAAAACCATGCGTTGTAAAAATAATGGAAAATTAATAGCACTACAGAGCAATTGTAAATATATTGAACACATTAAACTTAATAATCAATGTAATACACCAGTAGTTAAAATCAGTTATTCTACAAATACATTATATATATATATATATATATATATATATATATATACCAAGCTTAACTAATGGACTGTACACACTTGTACAATCACAAATGTTCAAAATGCTCGCCATTTGCGTTGATGTACAATTTCAGTCGATACTCAAAATTTCCATAAACTTTATCAAGTAGGTGTGTGATTGCAGGCTAATATTTTCGAAATCTGCTATTCTTGTAGAGTAGAGCATTTGTTGGAAGTGGCTCCAAAAATAAAAATCAATTGAGGTCAATTCAGGTGGGTTTAGTGCCCATTCCACGGTGCATCCTCGCAAAATCTAATTTTCGAAAATGTCATTAAGCTAATTTGGCACAATCAACGCATAATGAGGCGGAGTGCTATCAATCCGAATGGTGGGTTCATTAGTTAAGCTTGTATTTATTAAAATAAAGTTCATTACTATCAGAATTGCTTTGATGTGCGGCTTATAGCCCACCCGATATATAACTAATTTCTCTGGTTGCTAAGTCTACTTTTCAGCAATTTAGTCAAGTGCATATCAATAACCCCGCATTGATTATTTCGTGAATAGCTTCAAGAGTACGAAAGTAAAATGGCTAGCATTTGCAATGGATACTACAATATCAAATAGACTATTACATTTTATTTACCAAAACTAATTACCATCCGTACACCTAAGAGCGACATATTGAGAAAAACATTGTGCATCCAGATCTGACATTGGTAAATGTTAAACAAGTTGACAACAATTCTCTGTCGCGAGATCCCTTGCGGGGCTGCAGAATAAAGATGAGTGTCGTGCGAGAATGCTACTGAAAAGCCGTTCTTGACCAAGATAGTGATTGCCTGCAATTCGTATGGAATCGAATAAGATAATCATAATATAAATTTATTTGAATGTAATGGTGTTTGCAGCATACATGTGTTCGAACGAATGACTAAATCTACGCAATTAGTTCACGTTATTCAGACATTCGGGCTGCTAAATATCCAAAGTTATGAAGATATTCTCCGGTGGCCAGTAATCAAAAACACACTTTCCTCTAATGTCAGACTTGTCCATGGATCTGGATCTGAAAATGCGAGATCTATGATTTCGTGGATGCTTCCTGCATCCAAATTTTTAACTCAGTTGTAGTGTTTACTAGGATAATTTTATGCAATTGCAGCTGAATTGGACGCAGCAGACGTTAGTATTGATAGCAAAACCATCAAGATTATCTTTGCATATGAAGATGTCTTGTAAATCTCTCAGGTTATCAATTCTAAGCACCGTGTTCGAAATGGTTACGGATTTTATGCAAGATAAGTAGTATATGTAGCGCTAATAAACTAACTAGTGAGGACTTTTTATTGTCTTTTTACAAATATAAATCCAAGCAATTTGATGTAAAATTAGAGCATAGCGTACTAAGAAGTAAACGATTTTATTGTAGTTCTTCTTAGTTGGTGCAGTTACTACCCAGCCCTATTCATTTTGTTTCAATTTTCATTTTGTTTCAATTTTCATTTTGCTTGTGTCCAATGTCCTGGTGAATTCTTAGGATATCAACTGGATCACGACAATGTGGGTAATTTTGAAATCCACAGTGCGGAAAGAAACTTAACAAAAAGAAGGCTCGGGTTCCATTAAACGTGTTGGTAGCGAGTGGTAAGTGTTGTTTCCAGATATGCTACACAGGCTGCAAACGAGCATTTTATAAGTCATTGAGGCAGGTGTAATTTTTTATAACCGAATTGCACCGCACCCGCAGTGAGTGGGCCCGCAACAGCACCACACCCGCATGTCTGTTAAAAAAATTCACCGCACCCGCAACACACTCGCTAATTTCTAAATGTCGCCTGTCGATTACAAGTTATTAAGCCAAAAAATGCCAATCACCGAATTGACTTTCTATTAGTTTTGTTTAATTGAGTGTATGATGTCCAATATATTATATTATATAGATTTCGTAGTATAATTAATATTGTATTCGTTTAGTATTACACATGTAACAAAATAAAATGTCCACCCGCACCACATCGCAACCCGCGTGGCATTTGAAATTCAGTACCCGCACTGCACAGCGCCCGCGCATTTGAATATAATTAATTCTAACCTCGATGTGTCTTCACGAGAATGGAGGCCTTCGAGCTTCCTCCGATTGAATTATGGGCAGATAATGAAACTTTATACTTAGTTTCAGGTGATAACCGTGTAATGAGGTAGAACGTTTTTTCAGGATCAACTCGGATCTCTCCAAAAGCTGGCAAATATAGCTCCTGTTCGAATTCATCTGTTAAAATCTAAAATACAAAACCTCAGAAACTTAGTACACTTCAAAATGAACTTTCTGAGTATCACAAAATAAAATTTATATTAACCCTAAGCTGTCTATTTTAATTTGTTAATACAAAAGCCTTTTTGTCCACATCTTCGAAAATATTTTTTCTCTAAGTTTATTAGGAAATTTGGGAATGGCGGGATTTTGACACTTCTATAGGTTATGGGGAAATTCGTGATAAAATTTATTGTTGTTTTGAAAATTGTAGTGCAACTAGTATTTTTCAAATGACTGAATCAAGACTCGCTCATTAAGAAACTTTTAATAACAAATAAGTGTTAAACACACCAACAGTCATATTTAAGCAAATGTGATAAATATCAAAATTCTCATTAATGTTCTTCATCTGTGCCTTTGGCAAGCTTTCTTGCCGACTCAATTATTACTTAAAAGTAAATGCAAAAATATAATATACAATTGCAATTGGGCACTTGGGAAATCTCTGAATACATTAAAGTAATAATTGAAAATGAGAAATAAATTGCTTAAATAGGGCGTTTAAATATGTGGAGTGATAACTCTATTCGAAATTGTTACAAAAAAACTGCTCGTGAAAGGCGGTATGACCAATAAATTCCTTTAAATCATGCACATAAAGAAACCTATATAGGGGTCAAGTGCGCCTAGATGAAACACAATAGAATTCTAAGTACTTTAAGTAAAATTTATTGACCTAGATTTAAGATTATTCTTGTCGTCAGAGAATTGTTTTAAATGTAAAATGCAACGTTTTGCATTAATGAAAAATATTTCGCTAGATGGCATTATCCACACATTTAAAATGTTAAAATTTTTGAATCAGAAAAAGGAAAAATATTAAAAGATAAAATGTAGTTAAATTTTAAATTCCTATATATATATATATATACAGGGTGTTTGAGCGAGTTTTACAAAATTGGTCACCATTTATTGAATTGCATTAAAACATTTAACAAACCCATCCAATCCAAAATTATTTTAATGACAAATATATAACACACATAGAGACATTATTATTCAATGTGTCCTTCATTATGAGCAGTAACAGCTTCAATACGGCGTCGGAAAGATTTGCATGCATCAATGAAGAAAGTGTCACACATATTGGTCCACTCATTTTTATTGGCGGTCTTCAGAGACTCTAAGTTGGGAAGAGGAGTCTTGTTAGACGCCTTTTCCAAGATACCTCACACAGCGAAATCTAGCGGGCTCAAGTCGAGACTGGAGGGGAGCAAAAAGTCAGCACCCCAGAAGGGCGTGAAATTGTTTTTGCAGAACTTCTACACCTCTTTGCTGTGTGGCATGGTGCACCATCCTGGGTCCATACATAGTTGCCTGCTGGATGGTGGGTCTTCAGGCATGGCAATACATGGTACCTCAGCACTTTGTAGTATGCATCAGCCCCCATATTTTCCCCATGCTGAAAAAAGTAGGGGGCATCTTCTTGCCGTCAGAGGCTACGACACCCAGGACCATGATCTGAGCTGCATTCTTAGTGTGGAATTTGCCAACAACTTCTTCTATTGACTTTGCAAGGAATAACAATTGGCTATTAATTTTTAATTAGAATTAGAAAACTTGTATTGGAAAAATATATTCGGCCACGTGAAAAAAATTTAAAAATGAGCAAATCGAAAAAAAGTAAATTCAAAATAAGATACATAAATTCATAATTGATGCAATACAAGGACTTAGCAACAAAATTGTCTCTTCTAATATTTTGTAGGATGTCCCTTTGAGCGAATAATAGCTTCAAAGCGATCAGGGATTGAAGCAAAAAGTCTTTCAATAGAGCTGTTGGGAATTGCATAGAAGTCTTTCTTTATTGCGCTCAACAGCTCGTCTTCAGTGTGAAGAGTATGCTATCCAATTCGATATTTGACCTCTTTCCACATATTTTCGATAGTGTTAATGTCTGGAGATTGGCGAGGCTAGTCAGCAAGGATAGCAACACCATTATTGTGGAGGAAATTTGTCATTTCTTTTGAGGTATGACGTGTAGCACCATCCTGCTAAAATATTGATCACTTGTAGGGAGTGGCAAGAGTTCCTTTTCCAGAACCCGAGAATATTAAGAGCTTAGGAGAGTACCAGTGATGTGAGCGATCTTAGCAAAAGCCACACTTCCATATTGCACCCATACCATTACAGACTTCCCACCATAATTCATGGTCCCCGGAGTAAGTTGAGGCAAGAATCTGAACTTCTGCCCAGTTGGTCTCTTTATCAACATTCTTTTCGATTAGTATAGCTCAAATCTTGAATCACCTGAAAATATAACATTAGACCAATGTTCAGATGAATTGTCTCTCATTAAATTGGCCCACCTCACCCGGCGTAATCTTTGCTTTGAGGTTAAGAATGGCTTTGTGGGTGGCATGAAAGTCCCAATTGAGTACTTCTTCATGATGTTTCGCACAATTATTGCTGTCACAATGTGACCATCAGCCTATTCCTTGTAAAATTCATCTTAAGCCTACCTGGGATTTTGCTTTGAAAGGCACATAAGAGCTGATTAGGAGGTTTTCCAGGTCTTCTTTGGTCTTCCGAACTTTGACTTGGGGGCAATGATGTTTCCAGAAGTGAAACATCTGATGATATCCCCGACNCCACATATTTTCGATAGTGTTAATGTCTGGAGATTGGCGAGGCTAGTCAGCAAGGATAGCAACACCATTATTGTGGAGGAAATTTGTCATTTCTTTTGAGGTATGACGTGTAGCACCATCCTGCTAAAATATTGATCACTTGTAGGGAGTGGCAAGAGTTCCTTTTCCAGAACCCGAGAATATTAAGAGCTTAGGAGAGTACCAGTGATGTGAGCGATCTTAGCAAAAGCCACACTTCCATATTGCACCCATACCATTACAGACTTCCCACCATAATTCATGGTCCCCG
>CABFPE010000404.1:288580-300340 GCA_900660155.1 Hofstenia miamia | reverse complement strand
AAACTTCCCACCATAATTCATGGTCCTCGAGTAAGTTGAGGCAAGAATCTGAACTTCTGCCCAGTTGGTCTCTTTATCAACATTCTTTTCGATTAGTATAGCTCAAATCTTGAATCACAAGTGAAACATCTGATGATATCCCCGACAGTACTTCGAGGTCGCTCTACAAGTCGGGCTATATTATGTTGATTCATCCCCTCCAAATGATTGGAGATAATCAACTCGCGGATGGAAAGAGGTACGTAACCAGGCATCATTTATGGCGAAGAAAGACTGTTATTAGACATTTTCAATGTAAATAGACTGCAAAAAAGATCAACAAATGAAATTTTTTACAGATTTTCTGATTTGGTCTGAAGTGGTCGAATACATTTTTTCAAGAAACGATTAGCTAACTACAAGCATTGTAGCATATCTCCTTGAGATTTAAAGAAAACATTGATAATTATGTCTCAACATTGGTGAATTCTTCTGTCTGCAGCCTCAAATCTAATTATACAATAACTATGACATTCTTGTAGTCCATTTCTTAAAAATATTTATGACAAATAATGGGTGGCCGAATTCTTTTTTCCAGTACTGTATATATATATATATATATATATATAATCACATTTTAAGCAGCAGTTTCAAATCTGTTTAGTTGCCAAACAAAGAGTACAAAACCATTTTGCATTGGATATTGATGTACAATGCAAAACAAAGCATGCATTAATAATTCAATTGGATCTTGAAACACAAATGAGCTTTAATAAAATTCCCAAAAAATGTGAATTATATTCTTTAGTAAAAAAATTAACAACAACCTTGATGAGCATGTCGCCAGCAAAAATTCAGTTTTGCACTAGAGTGAAAAAGATTAAAGAAGAATGCAATTTAAATTTCTGAAATCCTTATTCTCCTATTGTGGAACACAAGAAAGAGACCTTTATCTCCATTTTATGTTAAGAAAATTTTATTGTCTTCCATCAATTAATTACTTTTGTCTAGAAACCAGAAATGTATTTTTACACTAAACAGACTCAATGAACCATTAAATATTACACATTCACTTCATTGGTTTTTGCTATTAATAGTAAAGAGTGGGAAATGAGCAATGCATTTTCATCTAAAAACCGCAACCCAAAAATTCGGAATAATTTTCAGGTTATTCTTACCCCATAATTAATCCACTAATGTAATCCTTGACAACTAGAGCACCCAATTGAACTGCTAGCTGCGTATTAATGCACACATAATTATGGAAAGCGTGACTAAATTCCCTCATTCAATTGCAATGAGGGGTGTTAAATTGTGTCTCAAAAATAATAAACTATAAGTGCAATAAATGCATCTTCCACTGAACTAATAGTGCACTAATTAACCGCTCCAAATACACTTCATTAGCCAAAAACCTGATAAGATTGTGGATTTTAATGTCTACTGCTTTCAACATGGTCATTTTGAAGCCAATTATCAAATACTTATTTTGCATATAAATTAATAAACATGTATGTTTATTAAATATTACTTCAGCATCTAAGTTCAAGGTGTGAAGTTCAATGCATATGCATTAAATGTATTTCAGTCTGTGTTACTTTGCAAACAAAAACCAAATTGGCGCCTTGTATTCAACTTACAAATATTAAGACAAAAAATGGTCCTCTTCAATTTGTACAATTTTATTTACTTAATCTACATGCATAATACACAGGAAATTGGAAAGTGCACTTTTCTATTTTTATATATTTAACAAAAATAATAGGGCACTTAATATCTTAACAGCTCTGATTCTAGTACTCGTGAACAATCATAACATATTCGTTATTTGTATAGTTATTTGATTTGTGATTTTATTGATTAAATTGAACATTTCAAATGCATGCACCTTTTAAAATTCCAATTCCGAAACTGACCCTTAGTCTGGACTTTAAGAAAAGTTTGAATACACGGAACAAGTTATATAATTTCTCTTCGACTAAGCAATTGATAGATATATTCCTGCAAACTAGATTAGGTAACTGCCAAAAGTGATGTAATTAAAGCAAATGGAATTTCAAAATCAATGATTTATTACCATGTTCATTGCAATTACACCATTTGATTCACGATCTTCTAATACAAAAGGCCATATCTTTGACTTGCAGTCTTCTTATGTCTGGCAATGGAAAAGCAAATATAAATTAAATTTAGCAATTTACAAATTCAGACATATCAGAAATAATGAACATTTGAAAGAATGAATGGAATAATGCATAACATAAATGTTGTAATTTAAAGCATGAACAAAATCGGACCAACCTTATCTACATTAATCTCATAATGTGTTATGGGCTGGCCACCATCATGAGACGGTATCCATCGAAGTAGGAAGGTGAGCTGTCCGATATCGTCTGTTTGACTAGTGATAATGGGTTCGTAGGGACTTGAAACTGTAGGAGTACGAAATGAAATATATTCAGATCTGTCACTTACTCCTACCCGATTCCTTGCTGCTATTGTGACGAGATATTCTGTATCTGCAGTTAGGTGATCAATTTGATATAATTGACCTAAACAAATTTTTACTGAAAATTTTGTATAAAAATACATTATTTAGAATAAAAGACAATTGCAAGATACGTTTTCTTATACTATTGAAATATTTTTAGAGTTTTCTTTTGGATAAAAAAATCAAAAAATTTATCATCTTAGCATATGTGAATTTTGGCCGCCATAATGAAAGCAAGAAGTTTGATTTTCGCAGTACAAATAATTTATTATAATCACTACAGTTGTGAATAGATTACTATCAAGTACATCTTTACCAAATATATTTTTCTTCATAACTTAATGTGTGTACTAGAGAGTGACATCGGGTACCCGATTTCGGGTTTCGATTCGCGTCGGGTTCGGGTACAAATATTAAATTGATTATATAAAATACTGATGTTAATCACCCCTTGATTTGAGAAAGATCCTATACATTGAGTAAAACCAATGAATTGCTGTTTCCCTCATCAGAAGATGATTGATGTTAATGATCATTTGAGAACCATAACGTCAAATCAAAGTCAACGATTCGAGTCCATGTTTACTTCAAATTGTTACTCTCGAATGTGGATCCGTTTCTTTCAGATTATAAGCCCCGTCAGGTAAAAAGTCATTTTTTTCAAACAAACTTGAATTTTCAAAATGCGATTTTGATTTTGATGGTTTCCAAACGATATTGCGTCAGATTCATCAGCAAAGTATTATTTCAATGGAAGGAAATTTAGTAAAATGTCAAATTAATCGTTTTTGTAGCAAACTGAAATATGCGTTCGCTTCACAATAAAATAGTATATAATTGAGTACAATGAAATAAAAAGAGAAGCAAATAGTGAAGAGTAGAGTACCCCAATAACAGCCTAACTTTCTAATAGAACAATGCATTATGCAAACAGTCCACTTTGAATACTAAGTAGAGGCAAAACTGTATGGGTACGTTACGGTATTAATTTTACCTCAAAATTTGAGATTTCTTGGGTATAATTTTTAAAGTATTTATTGATATTAATGGCAAAAATATTAAAACCAAAAATTCAAAATTCATTCACAAGAAAATACGAAAAATGTCCAGGGGAATTAGATTATTGGCTCAATTAAGACATTTCAGTTAGTCTAAAGATTTAGTCAGCACCTTGGTAATGAGCTCATACAACTATGCATGCGAATTACTTCTTGGTAGTTTATCCCACGAAAAAATATAAGCTCCCAAAAACATTTAATTGGATAATGAGGCAATTGGTTTTGTTAGGAAACACCAACCAGTTTAATACCTAATATCATCATGTAATATTTTATCACCCACTGATAACACTTGGTAAATTATATAAACTAATTAGACAAAACGATTCAACACTTAATATTAAATATAATGTGAGAAACAAGAAAGTGTCGATTGTTAATCCAATAAAATCAGTTTACTTAGCAAAATCCTTTTCAAATGCTGTTTGCAAACTATGGAACAATCTCGATTTAAAACTAAGATCGGCGCTAAATATCGCAAGATTAAAAAACGATTAAAAACCAACCTTTTGTTAAGACAAAGGACTTTGGGACTCGCGGATAAGTAGTTCGAATTGAAGTTGTGTAAATATTAGAAAAATTTTATTATTGTAATATTTTATAAAAAATGACAATAGCTAATAAAGCATTTTGTTGTTAATGTTGCAGTACACGTGTACACCATGGTTCTATCAATTATATGAAATTTTTGAAGCTCTCATTTAAAAGAGAATAGATTTCTAAATTTTGACTTTATGGACTTATGATCGACTGAAAAAAACAAGTGTAACCCTATAAAAATATCACAAATCACCAGTTTATTTAAACTACAATGGACCTTTCGAACTTGAGCATAAATTAAAATGATTAAAAGTTCTTGATCATGATTATTGTGTTGCAAAGATTTAAATACACCTTATCCCGAATAGGCAAATTTGCAAACCTGATTTTCTTTAAAAATCTATAAGTGAAGGTATTTATGACACCATTTTGTGTGCTAATCAGTCATAAAACTGTAATTGCAGGACTAATAGACTTTTCTTCTTTAAAAATTTCCTGAGTTTTCCAATAAGATAAATATTATACCTCGTACAGAAATATTCAAGTTTTTATACTCTTAAATAAAATACCGATCAATTTTTTTAGCAAAGATACCGCAGTATCTGTATTTTTTGCTATCGTCAAAATACCGTGGTAACGGTATACCGCCGGGTCCTAGTATTTACCCGGCCGTAATCCGGTTACGAGCGTTTGCAGATACGGATGGTTACTGGTAAAGAAAAACTGGATCCTTTTTACAAGGCGTTAAATGTGTAATCCCCTTCATGTATACTTATACATATTGCTAAGTAATGTATATAAGGCAGAGATGGAACCGGCTACTGGCCGCCCGAGGCCGATTGGGCCGGGGCCGGTAATTTACTGGCATGCAGCAGCTTTTAAATTTCATGAAAGGCCGGTAAAATTACCGGCCGAAATTATAAAAAATATTCTTGTTTTATCTTATAAACAGGGAATACTTAGTTTAGTTTGGGAGGAATTTCTATAAAAATCTAAAGTTCGAAAAAAATTTATAGTATGAGCAATTTACAGTATTGCAATTCGAATAATAATTACATTTACATTCTGGAATTTCTCCTAAATTTTGCTACAAACGGAGTTGTTCTGCTTTTTGATAAGGTAATTTTACTTCAGTTTTCTATGAAACTTACTAATAATATTAAAAGAACCTGTTTATAATACTGAAAATATAATGTATAAGATTTACACTTGAAATTTGAGAGACCTCATTCAAATAAAGCAACTGGAACTCTTGTATTTTAATAATATTGGAAGGAGACGCTCAAAATAAATTTGAAGGATGCAGAAGACATTGAGATACAAATATCAATTGACACGTCTCACTAAACGAGCAATTATATTTAGTTTTAGCGAAATATTACTTAAATTTTATAAGTTATTCAATGCTAAGCGGGGTCAAATGCTACAGCAATGTTTTATATATTTTAACTATCGTGCAAAAGTATACTAACTAACTAAATATAAACTAAAACGTTCACAATTTTTCATTCACTNATGTACTTGCATAGATTAAATATACAATGCAAATATAATTTACCGGCCAAAACAGGCCGAAAACCGGCCGGTCGGTATTAGCTGTTGCTGGCCAACTAGGGGCACCGGCCTTAAAATTTTCGGCCGGTTCCAACTCTGATATAAGGAATCAACACTGAATTAAATAAAATATAACATTGCAGATAAAAATTAGCACGGAAAATTTATATTTGTCGTACGTACTCGGTTCGCCTGAGTTGATTTGGCTGCCTCACTCGCTCTTAATTCATTACTTCTTCAATTTCGTGGAAATTTAATGACTTTCATAATCATATCGATGATTACTCGTGCATATCACTGCATTCCAACTACTCAAAATATGTCTGAAGTCGTGTAAGTAACACAAATACTAACAAGCGGGCTTGTTTGTTACCTTTTGATGTTAATGAGATTTTGATAATTCGTTCAAATTTACATTAGATTCATTATATTTTTGCCATATATTCGATCAGGAATACATCATGCAATTTTTTCATCATTATTTAGTGCCTAAATTGAAAACGAATACATTCTGTAGTCACTACCAGTACTGTTTATCATGTATATATATATACCACGGGTACGGGTGCAATTATTACGTTTACGGGGGAGTACGAATAAGGTAAAATAAACCTCTTATGGGTAGTGGTAGTAAAATATTTTACTTGGGGGAAGAGGCTAGTGTGCCGTTATAAGAAATTTTGCACGATGTTTAAAAATTACACTAGTTTAATTGAATAAACCCGAAAGGGTGAAATTGAGACATTGATGATTGTCAATGCAGTATATTTAAATTGATGGCGGTTGTGTTCTAAACCAAAGTAAAAATTAACTTTTTCCAGTGTACATTGATATCTCTAGTTGAAATGGTAATGTGAATATAAAGAAAATTTAAGGAAATATGTACATTTTTGTGAGCGACAATACATGCGGGATGTCAAAAATATCAGAAACATCTGTCAATGATGCGATATATTAGCACAAAATAATATCCAAAGTAAATTTTGCAAACTGCTTGGAATCGAGCTGACCTTTTAGAAAACGAGATAATAACAAGGTTTATTCAACTGAAAACTGTGAATTTGAAATAATTGATAGTCGATTGTTAACGGTAGTTTTAAAATTATTTGTGTATTTTCTTTGATATTAAAATGAGTGTCGACTGTCCTTTAACAGAGACAGTACTTGCGTGATATGCAGAAAATTCGTCGAGAATGTTTTTAATTCCGCTCCTGAATAATAATTACAAATCTCATACATTCTATAGTGAAACAGTAATTATCATCTTAAAATAATAACTACTCAAACATAAATTCTAACATGCAAAATTTAATTATAAATTACAAGCATATATTATTTTATTATTATATTTCATTCGCTAATAATCTTTTGAAAACTAATTGCAAATTGTATTTGCTTCAAATTACTTTTGTCCAAATAGTGCAAATCATTTAAGATTAATGTTTTTGACACCAAAAAACATCGATTAGTACAATTATTTTAATATTTATATATATATATATATATATATATATATATATATATATATATTAACAGCAGAAAAATTGACTAGTTGTCTTGCAGTAGAAATCTTAAAATTACATTGACTTATTTATAATAATACGTTTTCATCAGGGTCTATCAAAATGTAATTGACAGGGTACAAAGCTGTGTACAACATCTGTACTCATGCCCACGGACTTTTCTTGAAATTTGGCAATTTTATACCCTACCACGAGACGTATCCCGATCCGTATCATAACTATGGTTTGTAATGAAACATCGCTATGGCTGCAAAATGCGATTAAATATTTGATGAAGCTAACTGGACGAATTGGAGTTTTTTTGAAAGTTGAAATTCTTTGTGGAAACTCCGTCACAGGTAATAATGAGGTAATTTGAAAAGAAGAGAACTTAATTAAGAAATAGCTCTGGGCGATTACTGTGAAAGATTTTTTGAACTCACTGAGAGCTCGAATATATTTTGAAACTAATTAATGAATTTGATTGGGTTTGTATAAAATTGCTAATGTCGTTACCTTGACTTTTCATGTGTAATAAAAAGGAATGTGTGAAGCAAGGTGGGAGAAAAACGTTGATTCAAAACAAATGGTTTTACGCAAAGGTCAAATAAAATAAATATATTATGCGTGATTGTACTACTGTGAAATGTTAATTAATTTTTTTGCAATGGCTTTACATTAATGTCCTATAATGACATTATATAATTGTATAAAAAGTAAACATGGTTGATTTAATTTAATACTCTGTAGTTGAACGATTTTCTAAGAATTGCGCAATTTAACGGTGAAGTGAATTATTCGTCAATGAAGTTGACGTGTTTCCCGTCAATCTAATGGATCTCGGAAGTTGTTATTATAGAACGGAATCGATCAATTATTATACATAATTAGCGCATGATGGCAACATTTTAACATAAAAAATAAAAAATTTAGAAAAATATCATGGCATTTTTTTACCTTGATGCTGGAGAGCATATGCACCCCTCAGTCCCTTGGTGTGTGCCTCCTAGATCATTTGTGTCCCAAGCAGTGGCACACCAAAGAGAGCTGATTAGGCAATTATCTATTACATTTATGTAAACAGTTTATATCTGCATCAGACTTGTCAACGAGCCGAGCCGATCCGAGCCGAGCCGAGCCGAGCTTGATCACAGTATTTTATATACAACGAGCCCGAAACGAGCCTATTTTAGGCAAAGCAAGTTTATAGATCTGCTTGTTAATTTGATTATGGAGATTTTTCTTATTTTTTGTAGTCAGTATGCCTTTCCTATAATCTTATTTAAGAAATGTTTATTAAATAATAGGAAGAACTATGTAAAAAATTCTTTGAGAACAATATTTTTACAAAAAATACCGAGCTTAAACAAGCCTCATTCAAAGATTTTATGTGGCGAGCCGAGCTGAACTTACACAAAATTTAAACGAGCCGAGCCGAGCCGAGCCGAGCCGAGCCGAGCTTGGAAATGTCGGTTCGTTGACAAGTCTGATCTGCATAGAGAATATTTCCATAAAAACTATTAGCGGCATAGATTTCTGCATTGAAAATAAAATCCTATACATCAAGATGGCTGGAAAACTATACCTATGTCTTAATAAATGCAAATCATTTGTAAGAACAATCCTGGGAAGAAATTGCAATTTATAAAGGCAGAATATTTTAGATTTCAGCATTGATTTTTGGTGTGCTTTTTGTAATTCTGTTGAACGCTAACTGTTGGTTCCCCTTTTCAATTTAAGATACATTTCAATATTGAAACTGTGATCAGTTTTTGCTTAGCGCTAGAATTGAAAGACATCTGATCAAATATTAAATTTGTAGACGTACTTTCTGAAAGAACTGACTTGTTTGGCGGATCTCATTTGTAATATCATTAGTTAAATTTACATTCTCCAGTCAAGTTAAGTACAGGTACAAACGCCTAAATTCGGTGAAAATGTAACAGCCATTTCAAAAAACGTTTTTGAAAATTCCAAGATGATAAAAATTATATTTGCATTTTTCAATATTTTTCCGTGCACAACTAAAATACAGTATGTTAGGATAGTTCAATATCACATCCATGGATGCACATATCTATATTGCAGCAGTGAGTAAAGAAATGCAGTAGGTAAATGGCTGAATTCAGAAAATTCTGAAAATAAACTTAATCAAACCAATTGAAAGCATAATAAACTTAATCAAACCAATTGAAAGCATAATGTGTGGGAAGTTTATTCTAATACCTAACTAGAACCGCAAATGTTTTTTTTATATTAGCTCGTCATCTTCCAAATGGTCTAAGATAGCATATGTCTGTTACTTTGAGGAGCACATGCCTAATTGTGTTTTAGTGTTTTAAACGAATACTTGAGCTATTTCACCACCTCTTGGACATCGAAATGTTCTTATGATGCAGAATGTAAACAAATCCGGTTAGCAACAAATGCTATTTAACAGCTAAATTATTGATATCTCTATGATGCATGAACTTTTAAGTGCCACCTCCAAATTTTTGATATCCAGCATATATTTAAAGTTTGCAAAATGATCAATTGACCACCTTGTGCATTCTAGGGCTAAGGACTTGACTTTAGTAAACGTGCTTAATTAAAAAACGCAAGAACAAATGCAATTTGAGACCATACTCGTCTCAAAGGCCTATAATTGCAGCATAGCAATCAGAGCCTGTTTCAATGCATATTTCTCTCTTTATATGTTGAATAACTCAGTGCTACATGCGTTCGGGAAAGCAGGCTTGAGAATTATGAAGGATCGTAAACTTTAAACCACTGAAAATTAATAAATATTTGATAATCGAATCGATAATCGATCGATTTCAAAAATTCAACTAGTTACTAGATAAGCTCAGTTGATCATGTATCAACAAATACAGAAAGACTACAGGCAGAAATAAGTGATTGTGGATTAAGAGAACTAAGATGTATGCGATGCATGCACATTGTTTTTAGATGGAGCAGAACTTTAAGAAAATACACCTCTAAGACAAAGCAAGAACAAGTTAATGAACAAACTTATCCAAAAGAAGCATGTAAATTTATAAGAGTTGTTGGTAGAATGATAAATTGTTTAGTAACAAAGAATATATTTATTCGATTAGAAAAAGCTAACCACGTACAGAATAGTATAAAGAGAGTGAGATGTGAGGCAGTCATAGAGGTTATTAAGTACCATTATAAAATAAAAGAAATGTTGATTCATGTAGTGCTAGGGATATTTGCGTCACTGCGATTTGAATTCCTTTTTAATGCAATAAATTTTGCTTGATTAGAGAATGTATAAGAAAATGTAGGTAAGTAAAAATTTTTGTTGCAATCAAGAAAATATCATTTGTTATTAATAATTAACTATCCTTTTAGCTTTTAAAATGAATGTCTTACCTTTCTTAAATTTAAAAATCTCATCGTGGGAATTTGGTTTACTAAGAGTGAAAATATAACTTTCGGAGGGCAAGATATCGTCATTGAATTTCTCGGTAACAGTGAGTGTGACTGAACTTGGTAAAAGATTTGTAATGTTGAAGCGTGGAATTTTTGGCTTGAACACTTCTTTTAATATCAGAGTCAATGTTGCTTCTCCCAAAGTATTTCGAGCTCGGCATGTATACTCTCCAAAATCGTATTTACTGATGTGTGTAACCTAGAAAAACGAGTCTAATTGATTGATGCCTTACAACCATATCAATGGCTTTTCAATTTTCATGAATAAAGTTTATGAGGTTTATCTCTTTGTTTGTTTATAGTTTCTATATAACTGACGAACTGTTTCATAAATAAGATTAAAAATTTAAGTGAGCACGGTTGAAAACTGAAGAGTTAGTTTGGATATCATCAATAGGGCTATATAAATATGTGCATGGGCTGAATGGTAAAAAAAAGCAATTTTATGTGGAGATGGCAACAATCTATAAATTTAGGTGATTCTAATAAGTAATATATGAAAGTGATCATGCTTACTGTATAATCACTGTACGTGTATAAGCCATCGGTTTGCGGTCTATCAACAATTCCTGAATCCGTAATTGAGACCTTATTTCTCAACCAGTACAGATTAGCTCGCGGATTGGAATAGAAGCTACAATTGAGTTTCGTTTTACCTCCAATCCAACCAAAGTATATCCTGCTGACCTTGTCTGATGGTTTTGGAGGAACTAAATTAAAAAAGCGTTGATATTTGTTAATTTTTGAATTATAATTTTAGAAAAATGCATTTTAATACCAAGAAGTGGTATCAACTGTATAAAAGGTCACCAATATTAATATAGGCGGTCTTGCTTGTCTATGATATTAAAAACAAGAGCATCCAAAAAGTAAATGAAACGTATAAACCCATTATACAACTGATTGTTTCACATTTAACAATAAATTAACAACACACATTTTTGTAGAATTCAATATTATTATGAATAAATGTTGGAAACTTTTATAAGATTAATAAGATTTGGGATTTAGATCGATATGCTCCATTTTTGTAATAATAGACTCATATAAAATTTTAATTAGCATATATTTCTTTGAGCGATTTTTCGTATTGGCAGATGTTTTGTAAAAATCTTTTAATTTGCTTCTCATAAGAAAGTGTGCAAATCATTAAAATAATGCAGAATATATATATATATATATATATATATATATA
>CABFPE010000404.1:233046-249959 GCA_900660155.1 Hofstenia miamia | reverse complement strand
TATATATATATATATATATATATATATATTTGAAAATTGAAAATTTAATAGTTTGTTCCCTCTCTAGTACCCAATTATGTACTTAGCATTTTATTCTACATTTGGGTCCCCTCTAAGAAATTTTTCTGCATCTATTCCTTCATATTACCAATGCATGCTCTGGATGTGAAGATGATGCTAAAAAATGGGTACAAAATATGCAGGTAATTTTATTTCGTTTTGTAATTCTTGTGTTAAAAATAGTAACAAGTCACTCTGTTCTGAGATTTAGTCTGAATCTCTTTCTAGCATCATGATTGACAAGCTGACATTCCAAGAAGAACAAATGAAGATAATTTGTGATGATATCTCTAATTCATGGAAAAGTTTGTCTAAAGGAACTGATGATTTGGAAAAACAAATATCAAATGAAAACAAGGCTGTTCAAAATCAAACCATGGATTTGAGCTACAAAGCAAAATACGCAAGGTCTCGTGTGAAGAGAACTCTAACTGTAAGCCATGGAAGTGTTACCAGGGTGATTAGCCTTCATAGGTGGAAATGGTGCAAAAATTCGCAACACATACTGTATTGGTAAATTCAACTTGAAAAACGTCAATTGATTGATGATGTTGGTTCAGAATGGACCAACAGCGCTGTTTTTCTGTACTGAAAGTGCTATCTCTGTAATTTGATTTATTTTATAAGAAACGATTGAACTGATTCAAATTGACAAATGTACAAATGGACAAATTGGTTTATAGCCAATCAAGAACCATTGAATTACTCTTTTTTAAGAGAACAGTACTTTAATGAGAGAATCTTTCTTTTATTTATGTGAAACAACACTTGAAGCATTGCCTTCCATTAGTAAAATTCAATTTTACACAAAAATTTATCAAATTTTCAAATTTAGTAAAGATAGTAATTTTTCAGTAAGTCTATATAGAAACTTCTTAAATTACATATATATATATATATATATATATATATATATATATATATATCGTTAATAATGCATTGCAAGTGAATATAATAAACGTTTCTATTCTTATAATTCATTTTATTAGATCTAATTACCAACAAAACAATATTTAGAACAAAGTCTATTGATCTTTGAAAGTGACGGCTTATAATAACTTACTTAGAAAACTTGTTCATTAACATAAATTCAGTGCAACAGTTAACCGTTTGGTTTACATATATTTCAAAATTAGATTATGAAGAGACCTTTGAAGTTTACTTGCACCTATTACACCTTACTCCTTTCGCTGATTTGATCAAACTTTTGTGGTAGCAATGTTCTAAAGTAAACCGTCGTCTGCAGAAATAAACAGATTTTTAACACTTAATAATTTTGCTTGGATTATTTTTGTTTTCAAACAAAGCTCAGGAAGAGATCATTGCCTGTGGAAACGTAGAGATCCACTCACTATTCAAGTAAACCAATCACAGAACCATTTTCATCGCATAAAACACATTTAAAAAATAGAATACAATATTAAAATTATATCAGAAATATTGGCATGCATAAAATGCCCAAAGTGTCCCAACACAAAGAATTCCGCTAAGCAACTTCGTAATATCTAAATAATCAATAAAATGCCGATATCCATTAACGGACAGAGCAGAAAACATTACCAGTAGAATAACATAAACATGTTTTGACATGTGTCAATCCCCGGTGGAAGGGAGTAACTAAATAATCAATACCTGAGCTGAATTCATGGAAGTCATCATTAAATGTGTTTTGGAACCAACGTGAAGAATAAACGGTACATTAATTTTTAATTAGAGGACAATTTGTTTTGACAGAATGACAAACACCTAAAGCTTCTACTCTGAGAATGTTTAGCAAGAAACATTAAAACTTATTTACATGTTCTATTTCATTTTATAGTATAAATATATCTGATTTTTGAAAATTTCCTACATGTTTTTCCAACAATATATAGGATTTGGAATATATATATATATATATATATATATATATATATATTATTATTTTTACACCAGGAAGAAAACTGCTTCTTAAGCCATATGCTTAACACGAAGGTAATTCTTCCGCTGACACTCAACATGGCGCACAAATGCCAAGTTTCTGAAATAAGTCTTCTTAATATTAAACGCTGATATGGGCCAGTTTTATCCATTCAACATTCTCTTCCATTGCATTGAGCTGGAAAAACTTAAGAAAATCAAATGTACAGTATATTAGAGCGAACATCGACAAAATGACATTAAATATCATTGTAATGAACAAAGAGTTTAATTTAAAAATAATTCTTGTTTCATAAAGAGTTTATCAATTACTGTAAATCTAATGAATTTCTGCATGTCTAAGCCCTGAAGGCTGAGTGTTGCCACTTGTTCGCTATATAAAGATTTTCCTGAAAATGGCTGTTGATTGTATCACTTAAAACGTGCGATTTTAATCTTCATCGATAACATATAAATCTTTTCAGACATTTCAGAGTTGTTTCTAATTTCGAGGAATAACATCGCTGCATTTGAAATTAAATACAGACTTAAAAAATCGTTCTGTCAGTCATCAGTAATTAGCGCCTGCTGATAAAATCACTTGGGTATAAGATATCCAATAGATGTGTTATTGGAAGAGCTCTTTAAAAGCAGGTATATTATTTGGAGACAAGTTTTAATGGAACAGAGACGCTAACTGGAAGTTAAATTTGTATGCCATCTTTAATTATTCATGTAGAATGCAAATGAAGCACTTAAAGCTAGAATTTCACAACTTTACTTTCAGAAAACATTAGTTACATATAATTAAATATATTTTACATGAAACAATTAATTCGCTAAATCATCCAAAGCTATATGACTTGTTCTGGGTATTAATCAGGATTAATTATTACAGTGAAGAAGAGATTCTATTCAATGTTAAAATTTAACAGCTTTAGCAAACAAGTGTGTATATTTGTAAGAATAATATTAGTGAGGTTTAAGAAGTACTTCAATGACAATAAAATTTGCAAACTTTCCAATGTAAGGCTTATGGTCAAAGAGATTATTATATGGCTAAGAACATAGTTTTCATTGTCTAAACTTAGTACTCAAACCATGATCAGAATTATTTTTAGTACTAGCCGACATGATTCGATTGATCCGAAAGTTGTACTTAACCCAGTTGCAAACCCGGACCAAAACCAAAAAACGGGAGACCCTAACCATATAACATGCAGAGCTATATATGACCACGCCACGCTGCCGTCGATATTTTGCTGACGTCGTAGCCAGAACAGTATGCACAATGGCCTGGGGCTGAGCAGTGTTATCTAATGTGGTCTTATAATAGTAGTTCATTACGGTTTTACAAAATTATGCATGAGTAAACATGATACAATAAATTTCTACAAAATAACCCTATGAAAAAATATATTGAAGGGTTGTCAACTTAACACATTTTTAAACAATTCTTTTCAACCCCCTTGAAAAAATTCGTATTTTTGATTGATACATTTATTAGCTAATGTGTTATCATGCAGTAATGCTCAGATGAGTTAAAAATTGTTAATACGCCTGAAATACTAGAAGATATTTTTCAATAATAAGTAGTGTTTTGCGAGCTAGCCCGGGGCTACCAGCCCGAAACCCACGGGATCAGGCATTCATGGGGGGACTGATATTATTAAATTTATCATTATTCAACTATATTTTGTCATAATAAACAAATTAACCAAAAGAAAAACATGTCAATGAACTATTGGTGCTAAGATCTTCCATTGCAATTTTAGCATTCCTAATTTTCAAATTTACAGTTTTTATTATATATGGCTTTTTAAAGCATAAAGATGCTACAGGTTGACGTCGATAGGCTATTTTCTGAAATACGGTTGCGGGTGGGTTTGGACGCAAAAATTATCCGGCTATGAGTCTCTAATCAAAAATCCCGATGTTTAAAAAACTAACCTCCGCTATAGATTTTTTGGATAAGTGACAGCTTGGGCCTATTGAGGTAGGCTGTGAGCAAGGTTTGAGTTAGTTGCACCGCACATAGAATTTGGTATTAGTTCATTAACTAGGGTGCTAAATTTTTGTTGAAAAAGCTATCACCGGCTTTAAAAAGACTCGGGTAAAGCTTAGGCATATGCTTAAATAAGCATGGACAAAACTCGCCCCGCCGCCGTCGCGCTGTTTTGCACCGCTGTACAACTCTACTACTCTGAATTTGTGTTGGCTCCAAGAACTCTGGTGTGTAATCACTCAAAATATTTTCAGAAAGACGGTATTACGGTTTACAAAGTGCTACGGGCGTCGTAGTTCAATTGTTGTTATTTTAGTCTAATAACGAGAGATTATCTTCTTATTAATTATCTGTTAAAATAACTACTTGTTAAAATGAAAAGAAGGTGAAAACCCGACCCGGAATAAAACAAACCGACGAATCAGGCTAGAACCCTAAATCGAAATCGGGTCGGGTTCTAGACGGGCTGAGAACTCGTAGCTAAGAATAGCAAAAAGAGAATATATTTTCAAATATGATTCCCAAACAAGAAATCAAACGGTCCTACTTGAATGGATTTAACCAACATTAAAAATTAACTAAATGTTTTTATTAATTAAAATGTAAATTAGAGCTTTCAAGTGTACACGTCGTTTCCTGAACAGTTTAATATAAGAAACACATACATCGATTTTTCATTACGAAACACTAGAATGTTTTTGACGTGTGTCATCAAAAACTACTATTTAAGGCAAATTTAATGGCAAAATTCTCGTGAAATCCTCAAATCTATTAATCTCAAATCAAGGTTTGATATGATTTTGATTAAACAGCGAAAATATTAGCAGGTGTTTTTGAACAGAAGATATTAACGCATTCGCTGTTGAAAATTAAAGTATGAATATACGTAGATTTTATAAGATTTTAACTTCAACATTTTGAAATTATCATCGAGTCCCAACTCAAAACATAAATAATAATTCATTTCAACTTTTTGAAAATGTTTGCATCAGCAATTTGAAGTTTATATCGAAATATCATTATTTCGAATATATATTTATTTATTTGTATGTGCATTAGTTCAATTTTTGTAATAGACTGTATGCAACAATTTTCACAATACAAATTCAAATATTGGATAATAATATTAAAAATCATTAATAATTTACTGTAAATTTCAAGTTTTAGGTAGTTAATTCTTGTACAATTAATATTCCACGCTCATCAGATATAGGAATTCTTTAAGCATTAATTTTGGAATTCCTATTTAAAAAGTGACTTAATTATGTTATATGCTTCGTCAAAATTATTATTGAAATATATATTATAAATAATTGAAAACATTAAATCAAACTATTTTATTTAATAAAATCATCAATTTGTGCTCTGACATTTTATCAGGCTACTTGTAATGGAGGAAAAAACCTAAATTTTTTTGTGAAAATAGCCGATTTTCTTTTAGACTTCATACAAGAAATGCATGACTATTTGTGCTAATTCATCTTCTGTTCTGGTTTTGCTTCGTCTTTAAAAGATTTTTAAACTCTCAGTGACAACCCAATAAATGATATTTGAAGAATTTGTTTACTGTTCATGGCGTGTTTCAATTCCAAGTCATTAGCATAATTTTTGCGAAAGGCCTTAAATTTTATTTGATCATAGGTTCACTCTTTGCCTTAAATATGATTTAAGTAACTTTAACTCCCTAAACAGGAACTTTAAAAGACACAATGGCTAATTGTTTGAGGATTTTTAACCAACTTTTAGATAGGCTCTAGTTTTAGAGCAAATATGGGATAAAGAAGTAATATTTTTTTAGAAATATAATAATAAGCATAGTAGTATTAGTAATCAGTAAGGTAGAGAACTAAATTTGTACACAACGTTTTTAGGTATGTTTAAATTTTTCAAACCCTTCCAATTCCCGTATTCCCAATGCTCAGCGAATCAAAAGCTTTAGAGATGACACATGCCGAGCACTAACTTCAAATATTTGCACTGCAAATGAAGGACCGGGGAGTTGTGATCTAGCGTAATTTTAGAAGAAAAGATACTCCTCTATCATACGATGCTTTCAGAGTTTTAATATTTTTTTTTAATTCGTTAGTTATGGGAGTTTAAATGATTTTGGAAAAACCATCACAGACTTAAAAATTCTTTCAATGTTTAGAAGTAAATAGCAAACATTTTGGAAGTATTGAAGCAAAACAAGAAATTTGACCTAATTTTGCATAGACAATGTAAACTAAACTCTGCAAACATTAGTCAGGCTCATTTTTAATGGCGCATGATAATGGGAAAATATAGGAAAAATCTCAAATCAATTGGTGAGGGAGCTTTTAAAATTTTAAAGTGAATGACCACTACTGACAGGTTTTAATACCCATTTCTCGTATTATAATGTCACACAGAACACTTTTTTTACAAAAGTTTATAAGTACTACCCTAATGTACATGTACATTAAGGCCATGCATATAGTATTGCCCAAAGGCCTTCCACTGCTATTAAGGTGAGAAATAGTACAAAATAAAAAAATGCAATTGCGGCAAAAAATTTAAAATTTTCACCTGAGGCGTTCATTAAATGAAATATAATAAAATGTTGACGTCTCTGATGAAATACGTGAGTGATCGCTAGCTCACGTAACTAAGTTCTTGCGGCATATTTTGGACTATATTGAGCCAAATATATTACCATATGTAAATAAAATATAGTAACTACTAGTGTTATACAAACCGTGTTCGACTTTGATGGGGTCGGTAAAGTAATTTTTGCAATATGTGGCTTAGTTTGGCAAATGAGTAACGAAAGACATTAAAAATCCCTGAAAACACTCAAAAGTGATGACCTCACAAGAACATTTTGAAATTCTTTGACTCAAAATTTTTTTTTCGTTTTTTAATTATGTCTCACCTTAATAGCAGGGGTAAGTGATCAAACAGGCCATCCGCTATTCTAGTAAGAAAAGGGCGCAATATCACTGGTCTGCAAAACGTTTCTCCATTTTATTTTGAAAACCGAACACGAAAATGGTGAAAAAAAGTATATAAAATTGGAAACTCCATTTTGAAATTACTTTATGGTGCAATTAAAGATAATTGTATTAAACTAATTTTATGCATAAATTGCTATAATTGTATGAAGTAGTGCAAGCGAGAAGAGATAGAATTTCTATTTCTAAAATATATAGTTATGTACACCTTTGATAAATAACATGCTATTTTGACCTCAAAATAAGTTTTGCTAGTAACTGCTAAACATCCTGATTTGCAAAGATGTTAGGAAATCAAATTATGGCACAATAACGTCATAATTGAGTGGATTTTAAACTAGTTTTTACTACACGGTGAAGTTCACACCGAAACCCAGGAGATTAACAATAAGGGTTTCTGCTTTAATGAAATGACAATGTGCAGACCAATGAAGCATACTTCCGCTGGTTGACAGACGAGGTACACGTCATCCAGCGTAAATGAGAGGAATATTAAGTTTTAATTGACACCTTTCTACGATGTAATTAAATTTACCACCACAGAACTGTTAGAATCTCTCTAATCCTTACACTGCCATCTACAATATCATACGATGGAAAATGCATGCCACATTTATTTACTTTTAGAATATGAAAAAGTACATTAGGCTTTTAGGAAATAACTCTATTCTTCAAACTAATCTTGAAGCGGATGTTTAGGTTTGATGATCCCACTTCTATTACTATTATAATAAATACACTATGTAAATTATTGCTTTTTCTGTTTCTTTAAAGGAATTCTTATTTTACATAAATAGTACATACATGTCTTTTACCATTTTAAAGAATTTTTTTGATTTTTTCGGTATTAAGCATTCTGAAATTTCAATGTGGCATAAGATGGTGCATAACATGGTGCAATCCTTGGCCATTTTTTGTACATATTTGAACTTTTTTATGGAATATGACAAAGTTGCAAAAACTGTATATTTCCAAAAAAAATTGAAAAATTTCTTTTTAGATTTTTTGTGGTACCTATCGTAAGTATAATTTTTTCATTCCACTTGACTTCTGTTTCATTGCCCAAACATAAATTTCGAAATTGTTAAATTTCCCAAAATGGAACAAATTATTCTCTATAGTAATTATGAATGGAACTTAAAAAAATACAGTGCTAAATTCTGAATATTAATTTCTTTGATGTTGGCACCCTCATTTATGTATTGAATAGTGATAAAATAGCCACCTAAGTACACTACGCCAAAGCAATGGTAAATTAAAACTCTTTCTTGCATTCATAATATATTTTAAAGTGAAGATTAAATGGATATAGTAAATCTTATCAACTGAAAACCCCAACTCATCTTTTAAAAAATGTAATCCAAAGCAAAACATTTGCAGCCCTGCTGTATATATTATATGAAATTAAGTATAAAAATCTTCAGTTTTCTCCACAATGCAATTATATGATACTATTCTGTTGGAAGGAATGAAACTATTAAATCAATCATAACGGAGATCTGGTGCAGTTTGAAAAGCAAATGTTGAATCCATATATAAGCATATATCGTTAGTAAGTGAGAATCTAGAGATTTATTAATTTTTCTGTCTACATGTGCTTCTGTGTGCTACTTTACTTGATTGAATAGAATTCGTCTGCAATACTTTCAAAGCTACAAATAATTCAAATGTAGTGTGTTCAACTTTGGAAATAGAATGAGAATCCTAGGAAAATGTGTTTTGATCTTATCTCACCTGTCAGATAATGTAAATTTCTATGTATAAATATTAGCATTAAAATGTCGTGTCCCGTCAAGATCATCAAAATTATTCAAAGCTGAAAATCCAACTCTCATTAATATTGACACTTTCAAAATTCAACTTCAGATTCTAGAGAAGATTAAGCCTTTCATAAGAAATATGCCGCCTAAGCTCTATAAAGCGCAATTATCCGAAATAATTTGGCAGAATTCCCTCTATCTTCTTATAATGAAGAATATCTTTTAAGAATTCTTAGATAGCACATAAGACCAGATTTTGAAACAGGTTTGGCTTGTTTCACAAAATACGTACATTGTATTACATTTACAAACTCAAACCTCGACGAATTTTTGTAATATACCCCATTATTATAAGAACGTGCGTACGGTTTTGCTAGCAGGAACCATTTGAAGTCTTAATGCATTGAACTCACATGACTTGGCTAAAACCAAGGTTGAAGTGGGAGTAGAATGGGACATTGAAATGGGAACGGACATTCTGAAATATTATTTATGAAAAAATGTGAATCAAAATTTCGCTATTATTAATTACAAACTAGTGCTGTTTCCATTAAAACGATTTGACAATAAATTTTGTTCACTTTGAAATATTTATTCAAATTTCGCAAAGTGTGAGAAGGTAGGAACTAACCGTTGATCTTAACTTCTAGTATACTGAAACAGCCTTCATCATATAGAGTTACTTTGAAAGAAGTAAGAATTCAAATGGCAAATTCCTACTTAATTTCAGTCAAAAATTGATTTGAGAAAATTCTTGCAATAGACGTTCTTATTAATAACTCGAAGCCAGACAGTAGTGCTTAAACGATTTTTCAGCGAATCTTTGTAATATTTGAAAATATAGGCTTTAACGTATAACCCACTTCTAAAATCAGGACTACAGTTTAAATAAATTGCATTAATAAAGAATTGGACATTGACTTAAAAATTCGTTTGCATTAACAACATTTAAAAACCACTTATTTCAATGCTGCGGCGTCGCTTCAAACAATTAAAGTGGAGCAACATTTTTCTTGCATTAATTTCTCGATTTATGTGACTATTCTTCGAGGTGAAGCTACACAGAAAATCTGTACAAGTGCGAATAATTCCCATTTGTTGAAGAAATTTTTGATGTTCAATATTTCAGTGTCTTTAAGCTGGTGTTAAGGGTTTACTTAAAATTACAAAAAAAATTCCTACCTTACTCTAAAAGTGTTTACGTTAGCAAAAATTATGTCCAACATTGTCAGGCTAATGTTCAGGTTACCACATTTAATATTATGGATTGATTGGATATGTACTGGAGAGGGGTAATTGTACCCCGCACTAACCCATACGTATGTCAAAAAATCCAACTTAAATTTGGTTAAGTGTTTTCTGATTCTCATGTCTCATCAATAACTTAAAGAATTATGGCTTACTGTATTGTTGAATTACGAAAAATAGAATCTTTATTTAAATTGCCATTTGAATTATAATCATTAAACATGACGCAAGCACCACTGTTCTTTAATTATTCCATCTTTATATTTCTGAAACAGCTAAACGAAAAATATTTATAGAAAGGTATGCATATAAAATTAGATGAACAAAAAATAATTTCTAATTGTATTAATAATATAACCATCGCTTCTGTACTATTTCGATTACAGCCGTTACCATAATTTTGACAGCTGTCTAATATATATGATGTCTACTTAAAACTTAAGTAATTGTCTGATATAAATCTTGTATTAATGCATAGGATTCAAATCTAAATAAAAGACAAAACAGTTTTTTGTAAATGCCAACGCTCCCAAAATTGTTAACAACATTTGCAAAACACATTAATGCGCTTCGTAGATGTACAATGTACAAGTCCATCGCTGACAAAAATCAGATGATATAACCTGGCCGCATTGCCAATGAAATATTTTTGAGATTTGGAACTTGAAGCTAAAAAAATTAAAAGACATATCTCAGGAAATAAATCCCATTGACAAATAGGAACATCGGAATTTTTCTTTGTTCCGAAGATCATTGAAAATTTTCTTATTTAGAAGTCAGTTTTATTACGCCTACACCGTCGAGATGTGGTTATCACATATGTATGATGTTCAAATATTGAAATAAATAAGTACAATTTATTCTTTAAGCTGCTTGTAAATCAGCAATACCTATTCCATATAAAATATAATTATTAATAAATAACAAGATTAAGGTTAAAAATATCCAGCATTTTATATTAAATTTCGCAAGATACTGTGTTTCACATAGAATATTTACGTTTGTATATGAATACAATTGAAATTTTTTGGCATCTTTACAACCTAACATGCTTTCCATATGCCAGTTTTTTGTTCATGTCAATTTCAGGTCAATAAAATAGCATATTTTTGTACATAAATACTGCATTCACTCAGCTAAATAAAATGTAAAAAGCAAAATTAACAATTAGACCTTCCAAAAATATTTTCTCACACAATATAATACTTTTCACGACATGACTGCGGAAGCAAACATCTAATAGATCTGGATCAAATAGATATCTTATGTAAAGAGTGTATCTATACATAATTATCTCCGCATATAGCGAATTAAGCATAACTTTATTTCGCATATTTAGATACAATCAATAAGCCCTATCATTGAAACATTAAATTACATCATGAATTAGGAGAATGTCCCTGCGCTGCAACCCTTATCTATTTATTAGCGCACACGCATCACATTGTTGAGAAACACACAAATCAGTCTTAGGCCACGGTTAGACTAGGTGATTGGTGAAAAGTGATCTGTCACTTTTGAAAGCGTTGCACGTCTAACCACCCTAGATAATTAGCGATGTGACGATCACAAGAAAATCGAACGCACACGATTTCTTCGTGATCGTCACATCGCTAATTATCTAGGGTGGTTAGACGTGCGATTCTACCAAAATGTGACAGGCTACGAGTGACCAATCACATAGTCTAATCGTAGCCTCGCCTCACGATCTAATGCTTGCATAAATTACGAACAAATAAATGTGCATATCCCAAAATTCCTACACAACAACATGTAAACTGTGGAACAAACTGTCTGTAGGCATCTATATTTATCATTTAATATTAGGATATTCGCATGTTTTAAACGTTTAGAAAGATTTAATTAGCTAAATATTTTAAGTTAATTCTTCAACTTTGCCTTTGTGTGGGATTTTTATTAACTTTTTATTTCATTGGTGTAACATAATTTATTCCTTTGTACATATATATATATATATATATAATAGCAAAATTGTAAATCATATGTAAATATTTTCAAATTTTGAAGATGTACAAAGAAGTATAAAAAAATCTCCTGAATAATTTTAGTGAAAAAATAGTTTTTCAATTGAACCTAACAAAAATTGAAATAATTTTGTCATATGAAAACAGTATAAAAGATTAAACTCATATAAATAATTATGAAGGAATATATAAACATTTGTAGAGAGTTTTGTGACAATGTAGACAAAAGTTCGGCGAATGCAATAATCACCTTAACGTAAAATTTTGATTAAATCCTTTCGTATTAAATATTGTTTTCCAAATAAATCTGTTCAGTAGTTGCTTTAAGGACTGTCAAATTTCGGGAAGAGACGCTTCTTAATAAACTCGAACTAGAATTTTGACACCAACTTGTTTTTCTAGTTGCAATATAAAAATATTAACTCAAAGATATTTTACAGCATTTACAAAAAAGACGCTTTCAAAGTTTAAAATAATGAAAAGATGGGAATTTCGATGATAATATTACAATAGAAGAATAAGAATAAACGATATATTGCAATGTATTTATAGATGTTATAATTAATTGTAAATAATCCCAAAACTTTACAACCACAAAAAAATTCCTAAAAGGAAAGTTCGAAAGTTGTATCTCCATCCAATTTTTATTAACTAAATTATTATTGAAAATTTCGAAGACATATTAATATTTAATTTAACGATGATACATTTCTCAAGAAATGAAAATCAATCAAGAAATAATGCATCTGATAATGACAAACAATCTTTCCAATTNATATGTATGATGTTCAAATATTGAAATAAATAAGTACAATTTATTCTTTAAGCTGCTTGTAAATCAGCAATACCTATTCCATATAAAATATAATTATTAATAAATAACAAGATTAAGGTTAAAAATATCCAGCATTTTATATTAAATTTCGCAAGATACTGTGTTTCACATAGAATATTTACGTTTGTATATGAATACAATTGAAATTTTTTGGCATCTTTACAACCTAACATGCTTTCCATATGCCAGTTTTTTGTTCATGTCAATTTCAGGTCAATAAAATAGCATATTTTTGTACATAAATACTGCATTCACTCAGCTAAATAAAATGTAAAAAGCAAAATTAACAATTAGACCTTCCAAAAATATTTTCTCACACAATATAATACTTTTCACGACATGACTGCGGAAGCAAACATCTAATAGATCTGGATCAAATAGATATCTTATGTAAAGAGTGTATCTATACATAATTATCTCCGCATATAGCGAATTAAGCATAACTTTATTTCGCATATTTAGATACAATCAATAAGCCCTATCATTGAAACATTAAATTACATCATGAATTAGGAGAATGTCCCTGCGCTGCAACCCTTATCTATTTATTAGCGCACACGCATCACATTGTTGAGAAACACACAAATCAGTCTTAGGCCACGGTTAGACTAGGTGATTGGTGAAAAGTGATCTGTCACTTTTGAAAGCGTTGCACGTCTAACCACCCTAGATAATTAGCGATGTGACGATCACAAGAAAATCGAACGCACACGATTTCTTCGTGATCGTCACATCGCTAATTATCTAGGGTGGTTAGACGTGCGATTCTACCAAAATGTGACAGGCTACGAGTGACCAATCACATAGTCTAATCGTAGCCTCGCCTCACGATCTAATGCTTGCATAAATTACGAACAAATAAATGTGCATATCCCAAAATTCCTACACAACAACATGTAAACTGTGGAACAAACTGTCTGTAGGCATCTATATTTATCATTTAATATTAGGATATTCGCATGTTTTAAACGTTTAGAAAGATTTAATTAGCTAAATATTTTAAGTTAATTCTTCAACTTTGCCTTTGTGTGGGATTTTTATTAACTTTTTATTTCATTGGTGTAACATAATTTATTCCTTTGTACATATATATATATATATATATAATAGCAAAATTGTAAATCATATGTAAATATTTTCAAATTTTGAAGATGTACAAAGAAGTATAAAAAAATCTCCTGAATAATTTTAGTGAAAAAATAGTTTTTCAATTGAACCTAACAAAAATTGAAATAATTTTGTCATATGAAAACAGTATAAAAGATTAAACTCATATAAATAATTATGAAGGAATATATAAACATTTGTAGAGAGTTTTGTGACAATGTAGACAAAAGTTCGGCGAATGCAATAATCACCTTAACGTAAAATTTTGATTAAATCCTTTCGTATTAAATATTGTTTTCCAAATAAATCTGTTCAGTAGTTGCTTTAAGGACTGTCAAATTTCGGGAAGAGACGCTTCTTAATAAACTCGAACTAGAATTTTGACACCAACTTGTTTTTCTAGTTGCAATATAAAAATATTAACTCAAAGATATTTTACAGCATTTACAAAAAAGACGCTTTCAAAGTTTAAAATAATGAAAAGATGGGAATTTCGATGATAATATTACAATAGAAGAATAAGAATAAACGATATATTGCAATGTATTTATAGATGTTATAATTAATTGTAAATAATCCCAAAACTTTACAACCACAAAAAAATTCCTAAAAGGAAAGTTCGAAAGTTGTATCTCCATCCAATTTTTATTAACTAAATTATTATTGAAAATTTCGAAGACATATTAATATTTAATTTAACGATGATACATTTCTCAAGAAATGAAAATCAATCAAGAAATAATGCATCTGATAATGACAAACAATCTTTCCAATTCCACAACAAAAATAAATTACATTTTGCCCAAACGCGAAATGCTCCGCAACTTTGAAAAGCGCGCAGAGAACAATGTGTATTGAAAATTGAACAAACGAGACGTGATATCGGACTAGTGACAACGCCGCATGATGCAACAATGAAGGGACGTTGATTAGCATGGTTGGAGGCGATTTTCGATCGATGCAGAATTTGGGCGGGAAGCAAAATCCCTCCAATTGTTTTTCAAATTAAAAGAAACACGAAATTAAATTTCAACAAAAAATTATTAGTCAAAGGAATAAAGGCTTACACGTTGAAATCAATTTGAAACATTTATTAGTATTGGTTAAACAATATATACACGTCAACTCGATGAAATTTATGGGAATTATACGAGGCAACAAAATTCGTTGCAGATATGACTTTAATATCTAGAATAACTGATCCTATTGGGAAGAAAAGACTGGATTTAGATTCTCACTCATGTCAGATCAAATAGAGATCATTCATAAATTTATGTTATTAATAGAGAAAACTTAAGCGAATTCATGACGCATATAGAAACGCGAAATAGCAATTTCAAATTAAAATTTGTATGCAATAACGCTTTCAAATGCAACGCATGCATGCCTAACTACTAACTTGAAAAGATCTCATTGAAAGTGTGCGACTCTCCAAAAACAATAACGACCAGGGTATCTAACACGATATCGAAATTGAATAAAGATAAATATAAATATTAATTCCCACTTAATAAAATCAAAATGAGATAAAATTTATCAAATTATTTGGATATTGTCTAACCTGATTCCGATTCTCTTTTAGCCTGAAAATGACTCACTACGATTCAGAACTGACTTGAAACCTGAACTAACTAATCCTGATAGGACTGATCTAAGAATCCTTAACTGACTTAACACTTAATGGTGGAATGCTATTAGAACTTCTGCCAAGCAAACTTGAAAACGTCTGTAAAAAGATATAATAAAATTACAATTTGTTAATATTTACCATCATTTAGTTATGGTTTCTATTTCATTCAAAATTGCGTTTATTCTGAAAGCTTCAAGTAAGTCCTGAATAAAATTCTTAAATTCATTCCTTAGATTTTATTCTTTCACTTCTAAACCAAATATAGTTTTGTGTTCCAACATGCCTCACAAACATGGGGCATGGTGAAATATTTACCCATTTTTAGAAAATGAACAAAAACATAAATCAATGTATTTCCAACAAATTATTCTCATGCACTAAAAAACACGTAATCAGTAGATTTACCTAACATCCAATTTCCACAGGTGTAACAGAAATTATAGGTATTTGAATAAACCCGTTCCAACAACCTCAGTCTCCCTACTTCATATGAAGTTTTAAGATAATTCATTCCAATTATTATTTTTAATTTAGTATATTTTTGCACTTCATGTTATAAAGCTGTTAATTAATTAATTACTTATTTGGAATTTTTATGGTTTTAAAGATCCTAGTATTTGATAAAATTTGAATTACAATGCAGCAAAATTAGTTATTCTTATTAATGTAAATTCGTTATGACACTTTCCTACTTGGTATTTTTTCCTATTCAAACTTTTTGGTCAATGGAATGCGCACTTTGTAACCAAACATATATTATAGGAATGGTTATACCAAACACAATATAATATATTTACAGCCAAAATATTTGACAGACGAATTCACATTTCAATAGCACTTGCTCAAAATGGTGTGCTTTAACGCCCAGTTCAAAGTCTAAAATTATCGCAGACAGTCATTTATCAATATATTTTCCAAGAGCAGGCATTAAAATAACAAATCTAATAACGCATATTTACAAAACATAAAGCAACGTACCATTTAAATCAATACTTTCACCATTTCTTTGCCATAATATTCTAGTAGAAAGAATTGGGACGCTTCTACATTTGATGGTGTAATTTTGACCAAAAACCGCACTTTGTTTTGTTGGAGCAATTATTTCAAGTTTAGCTAAATAATACGTCACTAACATCAATCTAACCAAAAAAAATTATTCATAATTCTTGGCTTTTCTTGATGGAATTTTACGCAAGATATATTTGAGTATCCTCATTAATGCATCAATAGCCAATGTCAGACAGATTTAACGCATAAAAATTCAAACCGTATTTGTATAACACAAGAGTGCAAAGACCATTTGCAGGCTTTTTATCCAATTCACAATCCAAATTTAAAAATTACAAACATAATAAAATGAAAACTTTCAATATCTTTAAACATATATATATATATATATATATATATATATA
>CABFPE010000404.1:203495-224150 GCA_900660155.1 Hofstenia miamia | reverse complement strand
ATATATATATATATATTGTGTACAATGAATATATATATATATATATATATAATTAGCAGGTTGATTCACTATATATTTCTGCGAAATTATATAAACATCACTTTATTATTGGATATTAGACTAAGCATATCATAACATTCTTTGCAATATGTTACACAGACTTGATAAATATGAACAGGCAAAGAGCAGGTTTTAAATCTAATGTAGATTCCACCTAGAAACTTTCATTTAAAACTCTTGTGTAAACAACTCCTTGAGAACCTATACTTTCTGTAGGTCTGAATGTTATCAGTTCATATGGAAATGAACAATTACAAAATAGAATATCATAGTCACTGATATGTGAAGATCATACATTCTAAAAAATGAAATAAACTCCTCATGAATTCTTAGATCAATGGTTAGAATAACTTATATGGGAGGGGTGGTGAATTGAGGAGTTCAACGTTTCACAATTGTACCTACAGTCTATCGAGAGAAGATACTGGCTGGTGGATCTCAATTTCCGGCAGCTTAACACTAGAACGGCTGCAAAAGTCGAATTTAAAATCAATGAGAAAACTTTTTTGTAAATTTATATAACTTTCAAACATATATGATTTAAGCTTTTTAAAAGTAATTATTTAATCTAGACGGCATATGTCAGTTTGCATTGGACCTAAAAAACCTTTAACATGAATTAAACCATGCAATAAACTCAAATACCGGAATGATGTTACTTTAATTGCGCTTGACTAACAACCGCAAACTTCCAGGAATATTCTTGAATTCTGTATTTCTTTAAAAAATTTACATTCTCGTGGTTCCCAAACTTATAAAGATATTCAAGCTTCGAAAATGCCACAGGTTAGTGGAGTATATTTGATGGCGCGAAATTCGAATTTGGGCACAGCGCGATTCAATGGGGCTTGAGTGCTATGTGTACATAAAAAGAAATAGTTGCGGTTAATAGTAAATCCCATGGGCTTTAGACAGCCTAATTTTAGGAATAACTAGTATTTTCAAGTACGTCATTAACAAATATTTTCATGATTAAATGTGAGCACACAGACAAGGAGGTTTTTATACTTAAATACACATAACAATTTAGGGTAAGTTCTACTTCCTCCTTGTAAAGAATTAAGAATGGAATTTAAATATTCCTATCTGAAAAATTGCAGTGATTTGAAAACAGTTATTTTAAACTTAGTACTGTAAAATATTGTATTTTTCATTAAAACAACAATATCACCCTTCTTCAAGGAAAGTTTATATTCGAAAATTTCTAAAGAACAACATGAAATGCGGCAAATGAAAAATTCTCAAAAAAATTTTATAATTAAATTTCAACTACATTCTAAATGTGTAATAAAGCTAAGACATATGAAACATTGCTTAAAGCTGTTTGAAAGTCCCAGAAGAGTTTTCAAAGCTCGACGCAAATTGCCAATTGAATGAACGAGTCAATTCCTGTTGAATAGAATTGCGTTTAATCCTTTATCTAATAAATAGAGATTAGAGATCTGATCAATCCACCGCTTCATTAATATCGTGAGCCGCTAACAAGCGATAAAAAGTGTTTCCCTAAGCATGGCCACCCAAAACCGCGAATTTGACAGTGTTCGTTACACGTACCATTATTCTGATAAGTATCAACACGACTTACACTAGACATGCGTATGCATGAGTCACGGCTTCGGAAGGTCTTAATTGTTAGATCAAAAGCTTAGAATCTTGGTACAGAAATTACTATAATGAACAACGATGTCGAAACTAACACGACCATTTCCAATAAAATATTTGAATACAAATATGTTAGAGTCCACTTTGCTTAATCACGCCCATGGCCTACTTAAAATACGGGCAGGCCATCTGCTGTATTGTCTGAGATAGAAGGACATGTGTATCAAAAGTGTAGGCAACGTAATTCTCGATGGAATCTTTGTGTTATGCAGTGAGATATGTGATTTGTTCAAAAGCGATACTTAAGACAGCAGTGAAAAATTTAATTAGTCTTTGGAAAAAACGCGATACGATATTATCGTTTCTTCGTTCATTAAAAGTACATTACGAAGTTTATTTAAAAAACATTTGATCAATAAACAATCATAGTATTGATTATTAGTAATTAAAAGCAGAAACTATACCGTACATATATGATTTTTTCTACCATTGAAAATAATAAATTGTTGAGCTTTAAATGGGCTCCTATTTTCCTTTATGCATGGCCTAGAATTAAATTGGACTGATCTGCATTAAGTTTGCGGACTGTGGATATCACGCACGGAATAGCAAACACTGAATAAAACTCAATAATGAAGAAAAACTATTTGTGATCTACTTTATCCAATTTGGGGGACGAAAGCATATTTTTGCAGAAATTTAAAATAGAAAAATATTTAGATGAGTAATTATTTTTTTCATGTATATATTTAGAAAAATATTATTACTCTAAACCGTGTATACCAACAGCCTTGGGATTTTTGAAATTTTTTTATGATTTCATAAAAAATTTTTATACGCTTTTAGTTTAAAAACTATGACGCTATACTCAATATGAAAACACCAAGCGTTAAAATAAGGCGCATTGTACGCCTTAATGGGTTTGGTATATATCTTCCTGTATATCAAAAAATAGTCAAAGTTATTTATTGCTTCTACGCACTCAAAACCTTATAAATACATGAATGTTAGGCATATGGAGAAAATTTAAATCATTTTCAAAAATTCAAAATTTTTAACATTGCATTAAAAGCAATTTTGCTAATAGACTTGGAGAAAATTCTTTGTAAATGTGGAAAAACGGTTAGTCCTTTAAAATGTACTCCAGGCGGATTAAGTTTAATTACTTCAAATCCAGTCTTGTTAGATCTATTGTAATTTCAAAAATTGGGGCTTACTTAGAAGTCGCTGGTAACAACTACCATTTGATATAGATTCTAGTTCAATTGATTTTGTAACAAATGCCCACATTTTGTCAGTAGTCTATTTGAAGCTAAAACTGTAACTGAATCATTGTCAATTATAAAAGTGACAATGAAATTTATTGCAGGCAATAAAATTTGAGATGAAAACACTAATTAACAAAATATTATGTAATATCATCCTCTGAAAATTGTTCATTAACTTTTCCAGAAGGTTAAAATATGGACGGTGCTTAGGAAAGCGCGGATCGCGGTCTATTCCTGCGGACCACCTCGTCCGCTTTCGATTTTAGATCATGGCACATAACATGCAAATGAGTATAAATTAACATTTCACAGTTCATTCCTTGATATTGATTGCAACTTTGACCTGGTATTGTATTCGCATTTGCACATGACACGTGTGCATTAGTAATCACAGGTCAAAATGTACAAAATGTACAAATTAACAATAAAGTAAATTTCGCAGTACTGATATTGCACGCAATGAATACCATGTTATACATTGTAAATATACCCTAAACGACTGTGGCATGTTAACTACAAAGAAAATTAAGCGTTCATTAAAACTAACCGCAAATTTTGACCCAAAATGCATTTCTTAGATTTAACCACAAAATCACTATAATAACGTGCAATGAAATTAAAGGTGACATGAAATTAGACTCATACTATAAAATTTTTCAGTGAATCTATTAAAAGTCTGTGACACCTTCATCAGTAATCAACAGAGTTTTATGATCTATACCTCATTTTGAATCTCAGAAGGAGTTAAAATTAATATCGAGATTCATTTTTGATGCACAAATCTTTTAGGTCTCATATAGAAGGTCATTGTCCATCTAATTTTATAAAATCGTTGGTTCAACATTTTTTATTATAAACTATTGATATAGTTTCATCATCATCCCTGGTAAAGTGAAAAGGTCTAGAATAGTTTATATGTTTTTCAATATCGTTGAATTCCTGCACTATATGAAATCTCTCTAAATAAAATATTATTAGTTATAATCAATTAGTAAATGTTGAAAATATAAATCTGATCAATTAACCTCATATTTTTGACATTTATGAAACTATGCAAATGTTAATTTGTTTATGGTATGGTATATAAACATAATAACGTAACGCACGATCATTGTTTACAATAAAAAAATAATGAAACAACGATTTTTAAAATTAGAGGTCAACGACCTTCTATATGAGACCATCAAAAATGAATATCGATATGAATTTTAACTCCTTCTGCTTCAAAATGATGTATAGATCATAAAAATCTGTTCATCACTGATCAAGGTGTCGCGGATTATATGTAAGAACAAAGGCTTCTGTAATCATCATCTGACGATTAAAGCGGTTGTTACACGATGGGCGTTTGCGCTAGCGCAAAACACTTAAGTTAAATGCACTATTATGTAGCATCTGTTCCCGCACGAGATAATTGCATGTGCCGGGGCATGAGTTCATTGTGGTATCATGCCAAAGAGCCCTTGACATAGTTCATTTGGCCAGGGCCAAAGCCCATCATGTAACATCCGCTTAACTATCCCCACAGGCCAGAATCAAACGTAAAAAGCAGACTTAGACACCTAATAAAAGTACTAGCAATTTAATTAAAATGAGAAGCAATGAGTTTCCTACATTTTGAAATCAATGATTTAGGGATTATAAAATGATAGGGACAGAAATCCTTCTACAATAAAATACAGCATTTATATATATATATTTGTCATTATTTGTAAAATCGCTGAATTTGCATGGATAATTTTTGGATTTTATGCTTGTTTTGAAGGAAATGCAGTGATGGACAGACTAAAGAGATGAAGCAAATTGGAAAAATTTTTCACATTGAATACCTGGTTAACAAATTTTTACCAACCATCTGCTTGTAAGGATTTTTATTGCCAGGCCTAGTTTTACACTGAGCCTTAGTATGAGTGATTACCATCAAAATTTTGAATTTCCCGAATATTTCTTATTATAAATAATTATAGTAAAGTATTTTAATTCCAAATACTCTAAGAGGAATGATAAATAAATATATATTATACAAAATTTACCACCTTCCCCTAAACACATGAATGAATTGATTTCGTTTCACGAATAACTTGGCTTTTTACTTTTAAAAAATTTGAAGGGCATTTAAAAAATTAACACTTTTTATCTCAAATTGTCTTTGTAATTACAACAAATACTTTATTAAATGAGTTCATATTTAATAATTAGCGATCAATGAATCCATTGCGGCAAATTGAACACAACCTTCAATTATTAAAATTTGGAATACTTTTGGAAGTATGCATATATATAATATGGATATACATATATATATATATATATATATATATATATATATATATATAAAAGTCGTATAGAAATGCAATTTCTTATTCGCTACCTATCTGTAACTCACTTCTGCAAAATGTCTTATTGCATGTTTTTAGTACTCATAGATATCCCATCGTAAATATCAATCTAATGGCATGAAATTGTAACATGACTAGATGGCGATTTTACAAGCATACACATGAAAAACTTCATCACACTCACGCAATTAAAAGTAGAATTGAAAATATATTTGACTTACTTTTAAGTTGCCTAAAGCGTATTTATTGAAATTTTTTCTTCCCTTTTACAGTCTAGTAATAAATTGATGAAGAAAATATCAAAGTTAATTAAGCGTGCTGATTCATTTAAATTATGGAAAAGAGTCTGACAGATTAATCAATTAGGCAATTTATCTGCACTAGATAAGGCTAAATATCGATTGAAAAAGCCTTTGATTGAGTCCTCTTGCGTTGCAACCAACGAACTCTTCACAAATCATTTCCGTTATCAAATATATAAAAAGAATACCGATGATAAGAATGAAGATATCTTCCACATCAGAAAGGAATTAAAAAATATACAATCAACAAATAATACTTTAGGCGACTTTCAATTCGGCTTTATAGACAGTAGCGCACTGTAAATGTAATTTAAGTTTCTAAGCTAATTTGCTCATTACTATAGTGTACGGACGATATGCGTATACCACTAAAATGGTATACAGTGTATACGTATAGTATACATGTATAGTATATGTGTAGTTATACTCATAGTATCATGGCACCGAGTTTATTAATGATAACAAGCCACTAGTGGGCAGCAGCCAGCAATGTCATAATCAGGTGCCGGATTAGGCATGTGTTGAATTTCCGAATGTTTTTGTTATTTTTTGTGTTACTATTTCCGTATTTCTGATTTATTCAGATTTGCGAAAAGAGTTATCATTTTGGGCTTTTGCCCAAGCAATATTGGTATATACATTAAGTATACGTATAAGTATAACAATGGTATACGTATACGTATACCGTCGCACTCTACACTACTACAACGCTAAGGCAGATCGGTCTTCTCACATTCCAACTTCAATAACACAAGCATTTTGATTATTCAATGTGACCAACTGCATTTCTTCGATTTCGTCTCTCAAATTGGATTAATTTCAATTTTTTAATTACCTATCATCAAAAAATGAATTGAATAGTAGGTCATTAATGAAGCTTGGGGTCGAAACCATACTTTCTTTTGCAATGGTACTACCACATCAGTTAGTAAGAGTCTGGTGTTTATCTTATCCGTACTAAATGATCCTACAATATTGACGTATATTTTTTTCATTTAATGCATACTTCCTAGTTGTATCAGATTTTTCTTACAAGTTTCCGGTCATGCTAATATTTATAAATTGCCCTAGCTGAAAATAAACATAAAACGCAAGGCTTTCAAATCAAATCCAAATTTTCAAACTTTCAAATCAAATTTTGTAAAATTCTAAAATTTAAATTTCAAACCAAACTTTGGAGGCTATGGAACAAATTTAATATTCAAATTTTGGCAAAATTTACACATCAACATTATTAAATTTCACCAAAATTATTTTATTTAAATGTATAATAAATTAAGAATTATTATTAATATTGAAAATGAAGATCTCTGACAGTGATAACAATGACTTTGAAAATTTATTCATTTAAGTAAAACTCTGGGACTCATTCATTTGGCATGTTTGATAATTAAGCCTCAGTGAACACATTTTGCAAACTTTGTCACTAGCCTTTATATTGCTGTTTTCTTGATTTACCTTGAATAATTTAATAAGCAATTTTAACATTCTTAAAAGTCACAGGGGCATTTACTACAAATTAAGTCTCTACGCAATAAGTACAATAATAATATTTTCTTTCTTTATAAACAATGTACTAGTATGATTAATATATGTTCTACTATACACATGCATTTCTTTTGTATGTAGGAATTATTTCTAAGAAATATCAAACTTGGAATCGCATTTTCAAACTTTCAAATTTTAAATCAAACTTTGAATTCAATAATATTCAAATTTTCAAATCAAAGTTTGAAAGGTATTCAAATTTCAAACTTTGAAAGCCCTGATAAAGCATAACAAATTTTTTGAATTCTAAATTCTTGGAAAAATTACAATTGATTTATGCATCAAAACAACGAATTATTATTTCAGAATTAAAAATTTGATGAATGTCAAGTTTTTTTGAATCGAAAGGAAAACGTTGAAGATTGATATTTATCAGGAAATATTAATGTCTGCACGCTTAACACTGTCAATGGAATTTAGCAAATTAGGTTGTTTGGAAATCCATTAGTCGATATTTTGAGTTGCTTCATACGAAATCAATCAACGGACCATTATCAATTCAGAGGTATTTTCTCTTATCGCAATTAACCATTCTTTGTGCAGTGAGTTAAAAACAGTCTGTGTGCCAAGTCATGTGATTAAGACACTTAATAATCAACCATATGTAGGAATATTGCATAATTAAGTATCCTCGGTTGAGCACTGCTTTGAAAGGCATCCATAAGAATTGTAATGAAATCAGCTTAAAATTGTTTGGTCGAATGGAATAAATTTTTGAAAATAATTTAATATTTTATTTAATTTTAACGATAAATTGAACTTCTTTTTTGGAATTATAATTTTTATTAAAGATAATCTCAAATAAAATTCCGTCTGCAAAATATTAGTTGTAGATGCACTCGATTAAAAGATGGAACTGGAAAAAAGTAAAAAATAACAAAGTCAAGTGTTTTTCAGGTGCTCGTCAGAAAAATATTTCATTACAAAATCCATATTGTGGATTTCAGGTTCTCATAAAACACTCTTTGTAATTGTACAAAGAAGATCATCTGTGGTCACTAAATATTGAACTAGAAATTTGTCAGTAAAATTGGTTCAGACTTAGAGAGAATCTTCTTATGTTATAACCTGACCTCACTCAATTTCATAGACATTGCAGTTATTTAATCTTTAATGAAAATTAAGGCGATATTGATTAGGAGAAAAGTCTAGGGTTATAGAAATGGCATGCATATGTATGCGGTTGCCATGGAATTAGGTTTGTAAGCAGGTCCCTTTTGTTTGTCATTAATGAATGCTTAGCAATTGTTTACATTTTACTCAAGTGCAATGCAAATTAATTGGTTAATCAGTGACGTGAAAGTCTTCACATGTTTTACATTAAGAAACTAATGAATTTATTGTAGGTACACGCATATTAAAGCTTACTCACATCTTACAGAGGTTCGCGGTCAATGTTGTTACTACAAACAGGAAATTAAAGAATATCTGTTTAAATGCCATGAGCATTGGCGACGATATTGTCTGAAAATATGAAGACGGCGTTACTGCATTTATTTTAAAAGGTGGTGATTATGCTATAATAAGCTAAATTTATAAAAAAGCAGTACCGCGATGACGAAATAACAAAATTTGAGCCTAATTATCGAAAATGAAAATTACTTTTGACAGCTCATTATTTCAATTCTGTGAGTAAGTTTAGAAGGATGTAGGTAGACTTGCAAGCCGTACCAAGGTCACGCAAATGACAAAAGAATTTGATAAATATTGGCCGAGCCAACATTAGTTATCCGTATATTCGAAACATTACTAGGGTTACACATTCATGAAAATACCTGAAGCGCTGTATTTTCAGGATATAATAATGATAACTGATTCGCCATTCAACCGAAACAATTCTGCACGAACGATGCATATTTTATTGATTTGAATATGCATTTTTCCCAACATTAGTTATCCGTATATTCGAAACATTACTAGGGTTACACATTCATGAAAATACCTGAAGCGCTGTATTTTCAGGATATAATAATGATAACTGATTCGCCATTCAACCGAAACAATTCTGCACGAACGATGCATATTTTATTGATTTGAATATGCATTTTTCCCAACATTAGTTATCCGTATATTCGAAACATTATACACCTTGCATGCATTTTAATAAAGAGAAAAACAAATTGCTTTTATAGTATCACTTACATAACTTATTGTCTTAGATTTCACAAGGCTCTTCATTGCGTGTAGTAAATTTTAAGAATTCACTGCAAGGAATTGCAGGAAAAAGGATTCATATTCCTTTCTTCTGGAATCTTTAAAAATAGTTGTGAGAAAGATACTGCATACAACCAGCTAAACGCTGCAACCAGTTAAGCTACATGCTACCAGGGGCATGGATACAGAAGAAATGGGACGAGTCTTCCCTCCTCGCTTGATTTTTTCTTGCAATAGTAGCACAATAGTAGTGTAATTTCCTATTAACTATCGGAATTTTACGTACTTAATACTAGAAACGCGATAATACGCTAAAATGATCCTTAAGCAATTTTTGTTAGCTTTATTATTCATTCAGCAAAAACACTAACAGGTACATACCCTCCCAATTATGTTGATAACCTCATTGAATTTGCTATTTGTAAATATCTTGTTTCTCATTTTCGTATTTGAAACATCAGATGTAAATTTTTCCTCAAGGAGTAAACGTTGATCTAGTGTTTACAATCCACGATGTCTTATATAATTTACCAATGAGCACATTCTGTAGATCTGCTTTGAATACTGACGAGTAGTCAAGAAACAAGGCCTTAACTACTAAGGTATCGAGTTTATTCAAGTTTTTTACAAATTATGTCGACTGTTAAAGTAAAAATATCGACTGTCGACATACCTGATTTGTATGCGTACTGATTCACATCACTTTCGGGACTACAAAGCTGTAGTACTATTTTATCTAAACATCTAGCTGATATCGGTTTTACTGCGAATGCTTCGTGAATCTCTAGGACTGTAACTTCTTCTAAATTTTGGCATTTTTTGCAGCTCTTCGGTTACACACACCTGCTTCAATTTCTTGATAAATCATATATGGCGCTTCCAGTATTTCCGTACATCCAGGGCGTTGTTCTTCCGAAGCCTATCGATGTATTTACATTAATATTTTTGAAGACTCGGATGACATTTTCAATAGCTATAGCGGATCCTCACTACAATCCAAAAGTTTGCATTTATATCTTTCTAAGCATCCTTGTTAAATCTAGTAATGTGCTCATTCAGCCTTGTAGCTTTATCAAAGGATGACTTTATCATTAGTATTTTTAGCGCATCTACTTACTTATTTCACACTCTGTCAATTGACAAATCCATTCTTGACGCTGCTGATAAACGAATTAATCTTCCTTTGTACTTAACTCCCTTGCACATTATCATTTAACTTTATAGCTAATATTTTAGTGTTTTCCAAAAATACAAAGCAAGATTCCAAAAATATAAAGCAAGATTTCAAAAATATAAAGCAAGATTTCAAAAATATAAAGCAAGATTCCAAAAATATAAAGTATGTTTCTAAACCACCCAACAAAAATTTATTCAATTTCACGATTCACAATTTTGCTGATAACTGCCCAAAAATGATCATAATAGCTAGAAAATCCTTTAATCTTGCAATTGTTACCGTGTGAAATAGAAATGATGCAATTTGTGCACGAGAACGTAACTCCACCTTGTGGTAGAAAAAAGGATTAGTATATGTGCATTTGTATTACATGTAGATATAGATATATATATATATATAGATTAAACCGTTTTGAAGGAAAAAAGTGGTGTTTTGTGTTAATATAGTGAATATCAATATTTTTCATTACATCTTGAATATTAACTTGTTATTTTTTAAATAATGGTCTCATTTTTTAGCTGCATATTGGCAATTTCTTTAACAGCTTAAGTAAATTATTTTTGAAGGCTTGTCTTATAATTTTCGAATCTTGCTTTATATTTGTGGAATCTTACTTTATATTTTTGCACTCTTGCTTTATATTTTTAGAATCTTGCTATATATTTTTGGAATATTGCTTAATATTTTTGGAAAACACTGTAGATTCATACAAATCAATTAATTTGCGAAAACCAACCATTCTTCTGAATATATTGCATTCGCTATTTCTCAAGTAATTCCTTACGACAAAATCTAAACATTCAATAACTTCAAATATGTAATCAAGATTATTGAATTCATTTTCAAGCTGGTAGCATAATTTATCATGATGTATGCACGAGATAATTCTTTCAGATTTTACTTTCATAAGTTAACTTAGGCCTTAAAACAATTTTGTAATGAAAACTTCGTAGAACTCAGACAATTGGCGCAGATAAATGAAAACGAATTATCTAGCATTGAATTATATAGAATGTAGGCCTATTAAAACAGTTACCTAAACTTACTTCCTCATAGTCCTACTATTAGCTGATTACTGGCAAGAACACTTCTTAGACTGCTCATTAAATTCCTATGAAACATTTTCTTCTTTGCCTTAGTAATTCATTAAGATGTGTTACTCAAAGCTTGATCTTGCTAAGAAAAAGCTATAGATCCAAAGTCTAGGTATATTGCGCTGAGCTTCTGATTGCAATAGAATATGAATTCAAGTTCGAATTTATAGACCGTTACACCCTGTGGAAATAAACCGATATTTTACAAGAATCATAATAAATTTAATGGAAAGATTTATGCATCTAGGATGTATCATCCTCTTTACAAATGTAAATCGGCAATTCAGTTGAAACATAATTCTTTGAATGTTGGATTTTGCGTTAATCAATCACCATTACATAACAACATAATTGAATTAAATTCTAAAAAAACTATCTGAGAAAAGTGATAAGCAGAATGCTGTGAATCCGTGTGGAAAACTTAAGGTTCCTCCTTAAGACGTGGCAGAAAAAATATCAAAAACTTCTAAGATGACCTAGTTTAAATTTAAATGTATTAAGCCTCCTCATAACTAAGCAAAAAATAGATATTTATAAAACCGAAAACCTCTTTCAATTAAATTTTAAAATCTGTCTTTGAGTCTCCTTAAAAAGACAGGGAAGCATAGGGTTAAATAGAACATGTTGAATTAATATGTTGTGAAATTATGCCTGAACACGAAGCATTATTTTATAAGAGAAGAGCAAACAAAGTGATGACATGTAGGTAAACGAAAACCCTTGAGGCCTACTGACAAATAAAAACAATTACGTGAAGAAGTGGCATACAACAGTATTTACTTAGGACGGAGCGCTTAAACAACAAGAGAAACAAGCAAACAAGTATATCTCAAGCTGTGCCACATTGTATAAGAATAGCAAATAATGCGGATAGGGTTAAAAAAATTGAATGTAAATAATATTTTTATGAAGCAGCGTTGCGGCTGAAAGCGCGGAATGTCTCAAATAGGCATATATCTGCAAGTAAAATATCGATATTTTGGCAGATCTGTTGTGCTCCTAAACTATTTTTGCATTTCTTATTAAAATTTCCGATTTTTCTGAAATCAAATTAGAGCATTGTACTGATCTGAAAAATTACTAATTGATTTTAATTAGTTACGTTTACCAGTTTGTCACATGGTAAACCGACGACTACTTGATGTTGCATGTATAAAGGCTTTGCATTATGCCTTAATGTTTATGTTGATTTTCGATAATGTTGCTATTACTATCATGCTACGATTTTATTCAATAAAGCTTAATATTTGTAAGCCTTTTATGCTTCAATTTTATTGAATAAAATTTCAACTATGAAGTTGGAGTTACCCGAATTTCCTGTGGCACCTACTCCAGATCAATACACTTGAGCTTAATGAAATCACTCAGAACAAGTTGGTTCTTCTGTGATTGAAAGCTGGACCTTCTTATCATGCTCTGCTTCTTATGGTTACTAATTTTGACGATGCTATTGCTACCTTGAGCAATCACTTTGTAAAGCCTACCAGGATCATGTTTGCACGGCATAAAGTATTACACGATGTGCAGAAGCCTTCGGAAACGGTTAGCGAATTTTTTCAGAGACTTCGTGTTTTGGCTCTTGACTGTGAATGTAATGACGTCAACGCTGTTGAGCATTCACAACTTCTCATTCGCGACGCACTTGGTTCGGGCATGCAATCAGATCACATACGGGGACGCTTGTTGGAAGTATCGGATGATAAAGTTATTCTTGATCATTGTGTATCATTGGCGTCTGATATTGAACTCTCAATCGGACATTCACGATCATTTAGTAGTTCATGTACAAATCCTTTAGATCCATCAACTACGGAATTCTCCGCTGCAGCGGTTAAAGCAGACAATCTCTCAAGAGGTCAGTCACAATCCAAATGCTTCTTTTGTGTGAAAGCATATCATCCTAGAGCCTAATGTCCGGCCCGCAACGATCACCGCAATATGTGTGGAAAGAATAAGCATTGGGAATGGTGTTGCAAATCGAAGTATTTTACGAAAAAAGCGGAATGCTCTGTGCTACTGGAGCCAATGTTTTTCATTCTGGAAATGGTACTGTGCCTGTAACTTTGAACGGCCACATCAAAGTTGAAGCGTTGCTGGATACTGGTTTGACTGTGCGGGATTGGCAAGAATCTATCAAAATGGCCAAGCTTCTCTATGCAACATCGTTGGCATTTGCAATGCGAACCTCCCTCTTGGGTCATACTCATACGACGATCAGAAGTTTAAAGTGAAAAATGGATTGGTGTGTCAATGCATCTTGGGAAGAGATTTTCGGCTTCAACGGAAGTAGTCCTAAATTAGAAGCAACATGTCTATCTATTGAACCACCAATACTTTTTAAATTTGCGACGCCACCAAAACCTTTGCTAGCCCTAGTCGACGTAAGCATCCCGATGATGAGTTTTTTATCAAACACGAAATCACTAGATTGCTCAAGCTGGGAATAGTCAAGCCATCAATTTCCCTTTGGCGGGCACAAGTCCTGGTTGTTAAATACAAAAAACGAATGGTAGTCGATTACAGTCAGACGATTAATCGCTACACACCAGTCGACGCCTACCTGTTTCCAAAGATGGTTATCCTTTTGGAAAAAGTGAGTTCTAACAGATTTTTTTCGAAAGTCGATATGAGATCTACATACAATCAGGTGCCGTTGAGAAAATCTGACCGCCCATTTACCGCATTTGAAGCTGCAGGACGTTTATACCAATTCAAGCGTTTGCCATATGGATTAACCAGCGCTGTTACAGCTTTTCAACGCGTCATAGACAATTTCATAGCCGACAACAACCTTCAACACATTTGGATGACGTCATTATTGGTGGTCGAGATCAAGAAGAGCACGATTTTAACCAACGTACATTTCTTGCTGCTGCAAAGAAAAACAATTTGGAGATCAATCTAAAGAAATCAGAATTTTCCGTTTCTAAAATTAATTATATTTGTCATGTCATCACTGGATCCCGATCGCATAAAGGCCTTAGTTGAGTTCCCTGTACCAAAAACAATACCTCCGTTGAAAAGACTAGTTGGCTTACTGGCCTACAACTCGAAACGGGTGAGGAATTATGCCACTAAAATTAGATCCATTTTGGAAGCATTTGGAAGCAGCGCACAATAAAGAATTGCTGTTACCTAATGATGCATTACAAGCAATAAACGCCTTGACTAAAGAAATCTCCCAATCTGTGTTGGCTACACCAAATGATCAAACTGGGTTCACTCTGCATGGAAACAGATGCATCTGGTATCGCGATAGGCGCAACCTTGCAACAAAATAGGAGGCCACTCGCTTACTTTTCTAGAATATTATCGGTAACTAAACGTCGAATGTCCACCATTGAGTGAGAAGCAATTGCCATCATGGAATCATTTCGGAAATGGCGTTATTACCTCCTGACTTTTCCAGTAATCGTCAAGACGGACCAACAGTTATATTTTCTCTCATGACAAGTCGCGAATTAATAATGACAAGCTGATCCGCTGGCGAGCTGAGCTCTCAGGGTTACACTATGACTTGCAGTAACGTCCTGACAAACAAAACACTATCGCCGATGCACTCTCAAGAAAAGCGGCAACCGAATCTGGCAACGATCTTACCAAACTTCATGATTCATTAGCACATGCAGGCATCACGAGGTTTTGGGAGTATATCCGCCACCATAATATTCCCGCGACATTGGAAGAAGTCCGCAACATTGTCAGCAGATGTCATTCATGTCAGTCAATAAATCCGCAATTTTTTAAGCCGGGCAAAAGCCACACGTCCATTCGACTCAAAATTCCCGTGAGGAATACTGAGAATCGATCACCATCATTGACGAATTCAGTCGGTTTACTTTTGCTTTTCCCACTAAAGTCATGGAAGACACCACTGTTACCCGTTGTTTGTCACAAATTTTTGCATTATCTGGAACTTCTTCATTTATCCATAGCAATCGTGGAAGTGCGTTCACTTCTGAACGCTACAAAGAATTTTTGGTCTCCCGAGGAATTGCCAGTTCAAGGAAGTGTCCTTATAATCCAATGTGTAACGAACAAATTGAAAGATATAACGGTGTTATCTGGAAAGGTATCTTAACAATAGTACATTTATCTCAATCTGACTAGGAGCAGATATTACCACAAATTAATTTGCATGACAACTGGTGAAACGCCGCATTGCCGGTTTTTTAAATTTCAATTAAAAGGTACACAAGGATTCTCTCTCCCTTATTGGCTAACTTCTGGCAATGAAGCGTTGCTGAAACGTCATTTTCGGTGCAAGAGCGATCCTATTGGCGATCCAGTTAAGATTCTCGATGTTATTTCGTCACATTTTCCAAGGATTCGGACTGCTGGAGGCAGAATTGATACTGTTTCAACTACCTCATTGGCACCACTTTCGCCTTCTTAAACAGAAACTGTCCAGGAATGCACAACAGTTATGATACCGGAAGAATCGAATCCTCCTAACGTGATTTCTGCTGAAGATTATCCCGAGTCGTCCAATCCAACGACAGCAGTCCAGGATTTTGCTGATGTAGACCAAAGTGCAAATCCAGACATTCTTACTAGCAATAACACTTTGGAATCTTCAAAATCTTCCAAAGATACTTCGCAGTCAAAGTTGTTTCGCCCACGACGATCATCCCGAATGTTCAATCCACCTAAACGCCTGGAGATGCCAATGCCATGATCCTATCATCTTCAGTATTGAAAGAAAAAATGATAGGAAAAATGATATGAACAATTACTAATTGATTTTAACTAGTTACGTTTACAGTTTGTCATATGGTAAACCGACTACTACTAGATTATGTAAACCAACAAGTACTGGATGTTGCATGTATAAAGGCTTTGCATTATGCCTTAATGTTTATGTTGATTTACGATAATGTTGCTATTACTATCATGCTATGATTTTATTCAATAAAAGCTTAATATTTGTAAGCCTTTTATACTTCAAGAACATTGCAAGTAAAAAAATTTGCTTTCCATTTTGATGAAGCGAAAGAAGAAACAGGTCAACGTAAATATCTTAACCCTTTGCGGTCGGCTATGTAAAAAAATCTGTCTTAGGAAAACGGCAAAAATAAGGGATTTTTTTCCAACACATATAATTATTTTTACATCATATAATGTATGAGAACAACTTTTATGGTACTAAATATAATAAAATCTTACAAACAGTCATTATGGTAAAGAGTAGCATGAATAGTCATTTAGAGAGTTGCATGATACTCCTGAAAACAGTTTCCCATGTGCAAAGCAGGTTTGTCAGGACACACAGGACATCTATATCTTGTATCACGTGGTCGTTCTCCTTCCGCGGCATTTCTGCGGCACCATACGCAACGAAGGCTAGGTCGTGGTCGTTGTCCAGTTGAGGGTATCTTTTCCAAGTAATGCTGCTGGCGTAATAACTGGCGGGGCATTCTTCCACCATGTGCCAAAGAGAAGAGTCGTTCAATTAGTAGAATCTCATAGTCATACAAATTTTTGTGTCTCATTTTGTCCAGTGAATAGTGTAGGTGAAAATGCATTGCCCGCGCGCCGACCGCAAAGGGTTAAAATGAGACATCATATTTTTCTTCATAAACATTTAAACGCGGTTTACCGAATGCCTTTTCCCTAACTTTTACAGAAGAAAACAACTACAAAATTTCTTTGAATGTACATAATGTTTTCTACGCTTCAGAAATCTTGTACAACATTACATTTTACAGTTTCAAACCACTTTTTGAACCAATTCAGATAAAATCAATGGAAAACATATGTATTGTACAAAAGTACTAAAAAAAATTTTTTCAAGAAGTCTCAATATAATGATAATGATAAGTGAATCAATGGAAGTCCATGCTGTTGAAAAACTCTCAAAAGATCAATGAAAAAATAAGAACACATCTTTCTTAAACCTAAGCTGTCCATTGAACCTTTAAACTAGTCATACTTTGTTGAACATAAATGTGCAGTGAAATACTTTGCGACAAACTTAAAAAAGCAGGATGAAGTTTACAATCAGACAGACGCAATAATTGATATAACAAGGTCGAGTGATGGCGCCTTCTATTGAATTTTCCTGGCAATTATTTTAGTTAGTTGTTCTATTCTTTGATGATATTAATAACTTTGTAACGATAGATGTACCACAAGATAAGGCAAAAATTACACATTCAGCACCATCTTAAGTGTTTTTCACGACTATAGTTTATTTATTATACCATTGTAAAACATTACTAATTTAAACATATTATTTTTAACTAAAAACAAGTATCTAAAACATAAGAACTGCGAAATGCTACTGATATAACTTACAGCTCTGGCTAAATCAAGTTAGTTGTGTGAAAAAAGGTGCTTTGTCAACCTGCAATTATAAAGCAATTTAACAGATATAGCCCTCATGTTGAAAGGCACAACCTCCATTTTCTATCTTCTCTAATAGAAAGTGATTTGAACAATAATACCTGGTCCAAAACGGTCATACATTAGAGCAAAATTGCACTTATTTACTCTTATTTACTCCTATGCAATAACACTTAGCAATGACGGCTCTTCACGTACCTTGTTTCTTTTTCACTTTTAAATTTGGACCAGCATGAAAAGCTAAGGCGAGTGTGAATGTGTTAAGAAAAGTAGTTCTCAACAAGTATTTCATCTCCACTTGCACATTTCCTTGCCACGCAAAATACTGTAAAATCCAAAATGAGTAACAAAACCAAACTTCCACAATTTTATCACCACACTTTAGAAGTATTTATTAAGATCTTGTAGCAAATTAGGTTCGCGCAACTACTCTATTTGTTGAATTGGCCAGCTGTCACGTAGGTGGAAGTGGGTCGGGTCAGGTCAAGATCTTTCATTGACCCGTTCCTCCTATGCTACAGTGGCTGTTGATAATAAAATATGATTTTCATATTTGAATAATAGTATAAATAAATTGAATTTTGAATGATGTTCACAATAAATTAAGGCTTTTCAAATCAAATATCTAGGTTCAAACATTGGAAAAACCTTCAAATTAAAAAATTCATAACAAATTCAAACAATTAAGTCAGAACTGGATTTTATTTGAATGCAATTTATATTTCATTCTTTGGAAGACTTCCTAGCTAGGCCCTCTAAATTTTGAATGTGCGAAATTTCGCAAAAATTTGCGAAAAGTTGCGAAATATTAAAATTTGCGATGCAAAAAAATCGATTTATAAGCAATGTGTTTATGATTGTTCTATTTGCTTACAATTTAAAGGGAAAGTTTATGCATACGGTACGCCTATATTAGTATTGCATTGACTTCATCTTTTTTACGAGTTTTAAAATTTAGTTCAATATCCAAGCCCGTGGAAACCATACTCCAAAGGAATATTTCATGTTGATGGTGGCATATTTTTCTGTACTTACTGCAATGTTGCCGTAAACTAGCAAAAGAAGGACTCAACCGACAAGCACATAAAATTTAAGAAGCATACTTTGCCAGTGAATCGCGCTACATCCGATAATGTTCCCTCAAAAAGACATAAACAGACATCGATAGAAGGTACCATGAAACGGGCTTCTTAAAATTTTGCGTAGGTTATAAAAAATTCCGTCGAAGGGAAACTGCGAATTTTTTTCCGTAAAATGGGACAAAATGCGAAAAAAACCGAAAAACGAATGCGACATTTTGTAATATTTTTTGCAAAAAAATAGTGGCCCCAGCTTTCACAAAAAAATAAAAACTACAAAACTAAATGTGTTTTTAGTTTTTGGGAAATTTCCTCTAACATGAATAGGTTTGAGAACAAAATTAGCTTAGTAAAAAATTGGTCATCATCCCCAATTATTTGAAAACAATATCGTTTTTTGGGCTTAATGATAAATATTTGATTCCAGGAGTGATTCGCAGTCTTCGCTGATAGCTGAGTAAAAAGTTAGTCCAAACACATGATACGATATTGTTTATACCTACTTATATTTGCTGCGACTGAATTTAAGAATGGAGTGAACTAATAGATAAAAAGGTAAAATAATCAACCCGTATAGTTTATAATACCATACATAAAATAATTCTTTCAAAAACAAAATATATTAGTCGTGATTCAAAATATAACATATTTCTGATAAAAAAAAATTTAACATAATTTTTCATAACAATTAGACTTCTTAATAAATTAATTACTCTTACCATTTAAAGAAATGCTCAAATAGCCAGGCATTTGATTGTGACCTCCAAACATTCTTGTTATATTAAACTTGTCTAGGAAATGTACATTTAAAATATTTGCTTGAATTAGTAGAATTTATTTTTAGCCATGAATTAGGAATAACCTGAGTTGATTCTCCCTTGAATTACAAAGCGTAAAAGGATAAACATTTGGGCGTTAAGTTTTCTAAGCGTTCTAACTTCAAAGATGAAGTGGATGCTTTTACGCATTTGGAAAATACTGTAATTAACAGTTGTACGGATGGACAATAAAATACCGGTAACAAAATGGGTTAACTACCTACATCTTGCAACGAAAACTATCAGTTCAGTAAAAGTTTATATCAAATTTAACCTTCGAACATTCAATATATAAACTTTTAGAGTTTTCATGAAGTTTTCTTCAGCTATGATACGCAAATGCGTTGTTTATCTAAATTTAGTTATTTTATAATCAAAAGCAATGACACAATGGGATGTTGAATTCCAATAGTCCACTGGAGGATAGCGAAATGACAGTTGGGATTTTGAAGGAAGATGAATCCTTCATCGACTTCCATGATTACCATAAAGTTGTGTAATACAACGGCACAGATTTAAGCAATTAATGTGATTGTCGAGCCCTCATATTGCTATTTGCGTATGGTATGTGTCCCAAGGCTCTTCCATCGCTTTTTTATGATACATTTAAAAATTTTCGCCGAGCTAGTAAAGTAACTATTCGAGTAAAGAATAGATTTCGAATTCGAGCTCAAATTTTAAATTATATATATATATATATATATATATATATATTTACTTTTAATTCATGTTATATGAGCTTCCTTAATTTATGTGTATAAAGCAAAAATCTGTAAAAGTAGTTAGTCATACCTGAGTCACATTTGGGTTGGGTTAACAACATTGAAACTCAATGCAACTTCGGTTGGGTTAAAATATATTGGTTGAAT
>CABFPE010000404.1:140826-158443 GCA_900660155.1 Hofstenia miamia | reverse complement strand
TTTGCTGCTGAATGACGTCTAATTCACTATCTTGGATTTGCCACATCTATAAAGAAGGAACTGATGTTATCTCTGACGTCCTTTTCTTTCATCTTTTTATGATTGTTCTTGTTTGCCGTTATAATGATTATAATCTCGATTCTCTTTGATATGTCGGTGTATTTGTTTCCCTCATATCTAACCACACAAGGTCGATCACTCCCACACATAAAATAATTGTACTCGCTGTTGTGGCTTCCACCACTTCTTTTTTTGATTTATATAAGTGGTATGCTGATATATCTCCCTTGATGAATATCCACTCTCTGTTTTCGCCTTCAATAGTAAATTTCTTAGACTTTGTATTTGATGAATCATTTGTTGTTTCTTCTCCTCTTTGTATGAAGTATGGGTATAGTTCTTTGTTCCCTATTCGTGTCATCCTGTTAGCCCTCTCATTTGATCTTGTTGATGATATTGAGAAACTTTGGGCCGATGAAGGAGATTCCTCCCTTCACAATCTCTTGCTTAACTGAATTTCGCGGAATATTCTCTGTTAGTATTAAGTTGTTTCTGTTGTGGGTGCGCTAGTACTCGGTTGGTCATCTATATCAGATGCACTGCTCAAGTCTATCAACCCGTCATCTTTATGTTTATGACCCTAACCCTAACCCCCCCGTGAGTTCAGTTAATGTACTCCCGGCTTTCAGTTCCTAATGTACGTTTTCATCTGCCATTATTGTCGACATTTCAGGACCTTTATGTTTGTCCATATATTTGAATTGTTTCATCTTCTCGCTTAGTTTCAGAGCCCTTAAGCACCAAGGGTTTTCTCTCTCTGCCTCTTTCAATTCTTCTGTCCTTGCTAAGGTCTTGGTATATCTAACTCTTTGGATGGTTGAGTGCTGCTAATCATCGTCTCGACAGTGCTTTGGCATCAGTGGCCTTCGTTCTACAGGGGCGGAAATAAAATTCTTTCTGTACCCAATAGGGTGTATCAAATTTTTGTATTCAAATTCAATGCTATGGGCAGACTTCTGCAACATGCACCTTCTTCAAAATTACAAGAAAAACCTCTGTGACTTCACATGACCCAGCAATATTCTCGTAATTTTAAAATTTCATTGATTTTAACAAGATTTTTTAATTTTGGGATGTATGAATATTATCAAAATATTCAACAAAATTTGATGAGTAGGCACACATTCATAATTTAATGTGAACATTTATACTTAATCCTATATCATTAAAAATTTACTCAAATGCCTCATTTGTAGTGCACAATGAAATCCTATAATTTGAAATACATAATGTATTAAATTTAGTGCATATTTTTTTCAAAAATATAACAAAAAATGCCGTTGTTTCTTAAAAAATCCTATTTCGTTGAAAAATTTGATATAATTTTACATAGTTGAAATAATTAAAATTTTTAAAAAAATTCTGTTGGGTCGTGAGAAGTTGCAAAAATCGTATATTTAAATTTTTGGAGTCAGTAAATGATGGTGAAGTTCACACATAGTTTTGAATTTTAAAAATTCAATACTTTTTAACCAGCTATAGTACTGAATTAGGCACTTAGCATTTAAAATATTAGCATCTAAAAATATTTCTGTATCAGCCACTGTCCATCTGCAATTGCAGGTCCTCTCTTCCTCGGATCAATACCTCTCTATGAGGTAGTACAGAGGTGGCACATCTGACTCATTTATTCTATAATGTACGTGTTCATCGAATTCCTCCACATTAATGATATCAACATTACTCATTACATACCGTAAGCTGAGGTAATTCGGAACATTGGGGTAATACGGAACGCCAACGCCTCAGTCCTTTTATATAAACCACCTTCGCATAACCACATGTCTATGTGATTTTTTTGCACAATATACCTAAACATTTTATCAATTTTTAATAATAGATACCTATTGAATGCAATTATGTTTTATCTGAAAAGCTGATTATGTAACTTTCAGTCTTTACATCAAATGCTACGCTAAATCTGATTGGATTATATAAACACTTTATGACGCATTTTGATATCTGCTTTTCGTGCTTGTGGGCTAGCGCTTCGAAACCCTGAAGAGCCTAGCCTATAAGTCGACTGCCTGGAGAAAGTTCACACCATAATATTGGTCGAAAACTAGATGAATGCCTCATAGAAATTCTTAAAGACAATTGAAAATCGACGAAAATTTGTAGTAGACGTCGAGGTGCAAAACTCATAGTTCCAGGCAGAGCACTAGAAGAGACAGATATTCCATCTACTTTATCAAGTTCACATAATGTATCAAAACGGGGAAGAGGTAGACCTCCAAAACAGGACGAACCAGATTCATCTTCCGAAGAAGAAGAGGACATTTGCAATGGCTGCAAAATTGCTTTTTCGAAACGACTGGATTCAATGTGTATCTTGTTTCAATTGGTCATTATGTAATAATGTCAATAATGACCCTTATTATAAGTGTAATAATTGCAAAGAATGATGGTATTATATTTGAGTCAAATTTATATCCAAGTTAATTATACATGCAGTGTTCCGATTTATCCCATTTCTTACAAAATTTATATGGTTTCATGTAATTTCAAATATCCAATTTATTTATAAGGTTTTTCGTACTGAAATTTGTTTACATATAAAGGACATTATGTTTGCGGTTTATGAGTAAACCTGTGTTTAAGATGTATTTCTTTTCCTGTTAATTTATAAAAATGTATGAAAAACCATTCCAAATTACCCCAGTTTACCGGTAATGATTTTGATTTTCATTGTGTATTACCTCAAATTCTGTGTCCTTGTTTTATTTAGCATATTGTTTATTCCCATTCAAAGGAGGGGGAACCCCAGTTAGAAGGGCATGCACAAACTGGTAAAAATACAGTTACTATGAGTTGGAAATAGATGAGACCAAATTGGAACTACTGACAAAACAGATGAAACACCACATTTTATGAGTTTGCTACTGAGACAACGTAGACAAAATGATATGGGCCCCTGCAGAGCTACACTGACAAAATTAACAGGAAGAATAAATTGCTAAGCCCCATGCTTCAACAAATGGCTATTAATATTCAAGTTAAATATGTAAAAACAAATAGTAATTCAAGAAACAGTGGCAGCCAGATTTCCACTATATCTAGCTGGAGAAGCATTACCGGCATTATCTACTACTAGACAATATGGTGAAAAGTGGCTATAAGTTTTTGATAAGAGATTTCAAATCATATTATGGGCGTGAAATCTTAAAAATCAATACAAATTAATACTGCAGAAACTTCACAGTGATATATTTGTGGATATTCATCATACCTGCAGCAAGTGGAACAGATGCATAAACTTAGTCCACAGGAGAACTCCTACAGCAAATATGACATTTTCTCACATATTTGCAAAGGATTTTCAGATGAACTGAGATGCACATTTGAACTAAAGTGTGACACAGAGAACCCCCTTGAAACACTGATAAGTAAAGCACTGTCACTGAACATAACATTGGAAAAAAATACCACAAAGAAAAATCAATGATCAAGAACCTAAGTATAATCCAGAAAACACTTTATTGAAAGTAGAGACAGCCAAGGTGAATACAGAAGACAAGAATACTATGCCAGGAATAATATTAGTAAATATCAAAGACACACTGTAAAACTGCTATGGAAACCTATATTTGATGCCACAAATGTGGGCTGAAAGGCCACCAAAAAAAGAACAGCTACATATGATTAAATGTAATAATGATGTTAAATACTTAATTTTTGATGAAGATGACTTATCTGAGTTGGAAGAACTAGAAAGATTCACAGAATTAGACATGGAAAGAGAAATACTCTAATAGTAATTGACACACAGAAGAGCACACTACTGAACAAAGTCATTCTCAGGAGCAATTTTCTGAAAAATCACAACTTAGTAATCAATTTCCAGAACCAAAGGATTAAAGTTTAGGAAGAAAGGGCTTTCAACATCAAATGAGATTAAACCCAAGGAAACAGTTTGTTTTAAACTGAAAGGGAACATGCAACTGTTTCCAAACCAATGGAAATACCATGAGATCAAAACACCAGATATAGACAAGGACAACATAATGATATATGACCAAATAGGTATAAACACAAAGAGATTGATAATACTGGTGGGCTTATGTGTGGTAAATGGAATTGGCAGAGAACTGATTATGAACTGTATGAACAGAATTGTAAACCTCAAGCAGGGCACAGCAACAATATTGGGAATGGCAATATGTGTTGAGAGAAAACATACCATCAAAAGTATAAATGTAGGATAGAGGATGACAACCAACCAGAAAAACCTTCTACCATAAATGATTATCATTACAAACATCTGAACTGAATACCAAGGACATCAATTGAGGAACCTTCTGAACAAACATGAACAGATATTCATCTTCAAAGCAATCAGTGAGTGCAAAGCCATTAGAGAAACTCACAAAATAGTAATGACATTAGACATACCAATAAGACTACTAGTACAGCAAGTGCCAGAACCCCTGAAAGAGGAATACAATAAGATCTAATAAGAATACTGGACAATGGTATCATACAACCCAGTAAAAGCCCATATGCCACACCAACAGTGCTCATCTGACAATGGAAAAAAACATTGATTGTACACTGATTTTAGAAAATTTAATATAACAAAGAAGGATACATATCCACTACCTTGTATAAAGTACACATTTTGCAATGTAACACAGAATAAATTCTTCACAGCAATGACCTATGCAAGGCATCACACCTTATGGATTGTATAAATGGGTATGCAAGCATTCAGCTTATGCAATGCTCCAGATACATTTCAGTGCTAAATTACCAAAGTACTGAAAAATAGTAGACACAAGGTAGACAAAGGTATATCTGCCTACATAGATGATATTCTGTTGGCTAGCTAAATGGTAGAAAACAATTGGAGAAGTTAGATAAGACACTTTCTATACTTCACAAAGCTTGACTACATGAAAATGGAAATAAGTGCTACATTCAAAAAGCAAAGGTAGTGTTCCTGTGAAGAGAGATCAAACAGTGGATAATAAAGATGAAAGAAGACACAAGAGATATGGCAAAAACATACTGAAACCAGAAAACAGGAAGGACCTGCAACAGATCATGGGTTTCTTTAATTATTATGGAACATTCATTCTAATATTGGATGAAAAATCCATGAGGGTGACAAACAAACTAAGGAAATACATTCATTTTACATAGACATTTCAAGAGCAGAATAAATTTTATTTGAAAAATGGACCTAGCAAAAACACTATCACTAAACACTCCAGACTAATCTAAGCCTTTCATACTCAACTGTAATGCAAGCAAAGTATCAGATAAAGAATGGTGTGGAGGAACCAGTTCAATGAAAATCAGAAAAAAATATGGATTCTCCAAACGAGATGCTGGCATTAATTGAAAGTATTAAGAATTCAGGCACTTCTTAATTGGAAAGAATTCTGAGTAAGAACACAGAACACTGGACTATCATTCTTAAAGAATTTCACAGGCACTAAATCATCCATGGTGCCCCAATTAATCAAATTCCTAAGTGAACACAAATTTATTTTACAACACAGAAAAGGGACATTACATGTGAACTCAGATTTTCGCACAGCCCTGCCAGAATACCACAGAGGTACCCAAAAGAGAATGAAGAAAAAATAATTTTTGATTTCCTTCAACATAATGAATTTGAAGAATTACCAGAACTCAACATAAGCAGGAAACAACACCCAATATTATCAATAGCTATCAAAAGGAGATCATGGAGGATGAAATAATAGAAAAACCAAAGACAGATGGAACCCTGGAGGTAATATGGAAAATAGTAAATAACTCAAAGATATTCATCAACAAAGAAGCAAATTCATACCCAGATAACAATTTAAGGTCAAAACAATGTTGTTTTGTGTTGTTATGTGGTTGTTTTATGTATCAAAAAACAACATTGATCTAATGTTGAAATGGTACCATTTTATTAGTCAAACCAATATTTCTTCAACATCACATTGGGTTTCTTTTTGGTTGTTTTTTATTAAGAAAAAAGCAATATTTTGAGGTTGTAAAAACAATGTTTTATATTGTTCCATGATTGTTTTAGCATTACTTTTTTAAGCAATTCATCAAACTTAGCTGTTAAAACATTGCTTTTTGAACAAACACAAGCCCAACAAAGCACAGAAGAATATTTTTGAGGTAATGTCAAGCACATTTCATACAAACATTTGGTAGAACTTCAAAAGAAAATCTTGTTTGTAAATGATAACAAAAAGCATAAAAATTTGCAAAATTTTACAAAATTTAAAATTTAAATATTAAGTAAAACTTTCAAATAGTACTTTATTAAATAATGAAAAATCTCTTTTGCTTAAATTTAAATTTTTATATAACAGTTAATTTCAAGTTGCCCAAATATTCATGAATTGTTTATTTTAAAAATTTGCTTACCAGATATATTATAATTTATCACAAATTTAAAATTTCAAAAAAAACTGTTCACAATTCATTTCTTTATGTTAAAAGGATCTAGTAATCAAAGTAATAAAGTGAGTTCTATTTGCGAAGAGCTGCTACCTGATTATTTATTGCAAAAATTGCTACTGATGCCGCCAATAGGTCCACAAACAGTCCACTAATGACAGCCAATATTCTATTATGAATTGTAATATATAGCTGGACATAATTTGGTTGAGTTAAAGTCACAGTTGGAAGTGTGTAGAGCATATTATTCTCAAATTGGACCACCTTCCTGCTAATCGAATTTATTAAACAGTGCTCATAATAATAAGAGCTGGCATACTATTATTAAAAACATTAATAGATAGCAAAAAAATTGGTTGGTCAGCTTGAATCTTAAAATAGGAAATTTGTTGTTGCTCAAATTAGTATTAACAGTTGTTATTATGATGTTAATGGTTGCTGCAACAACCAAAAGTATGAAACAACTTAAAAACAACCAAAATTGTTATAGAGGAATAGGGCATTCATAAGTGGTGATGACAGGTTTATCTTCACATTGCTCACAATTTGCTTTTTCTGCTTCTTTCACCTCCTGCAGCTGTTCCATTTGAATTTGCAGAAAACTTGTTTTTTCTTTGTTTTTTGACATTTCCATTTTCTCACCCAATTGTTCAACTTCTCTCATCAATCTTTGCTTGGTCATTTTGTACTTACTTTCCCCTATTTTTCAACAGTTAAATCTCTCATGCAATTTGAATCTTAAGATTTTGTCATGTTCCACAATGCTGTTAGCATTTTGAGTATTAATTGTGATTTTATTACTTCTTAAACTATTTTTAACAGTGCTAATTCTATACATAATCTTTTCTCCTTTTCTTAGAGTTCACTGATATTCAATTTATGATGTTGAATCTCTGGTGTTGATTAAGGTAGTTGTGGGGTAAATACTACTTCCACAGGTGACTGAGCCATTGGTTCAGGAATTGACAATGTGGAGAAGACATCATCATGATATCTGACTGTTTCAGATATAGGGCCTTTTCTCAGAATGAATTGTGATGAGGGGGTCTTTGTCTAAGTAAAGAGAGATAGATTTTTGTAACAAAAAATTAAAGCAATCCAAGATAAGCTTAAGTAAGAAACCAAAAGTGTGTTTGGGGACTAAGTAAGAATAGATTCCAAATATAATTTTTATAGCATGCTACACAATTACTACAAAATCTACTAGCAGCACAGAACATTTGCAAAATGCTACAAATGGATATTTCAATGATTGACTATAAAAAGTGTTGTAAATTCCAAATGTATGAATATATTTGTCATACCTTATGTATGTTACAGTAAGATTGTGAAACTAGGAATTTTGTGAAATCTCTAAAACTCAGTGAATTTGTGAGATTGGTAATTCACATACCTAACTTCATAAAAACAATAAATATCTACCTGCTTCCTGTAGTGAATCAGCAAATTCACAAATTCAATGAAGTTTTACGGATCACACGAAATTCCTAATTACACCATTTTACTGTAACCTTATATTTGTCAAACGCACTAATTAGCAAACCGTGTTTGGCAAAAGCAAAATGAATAATCGTAATTGGTAGGTAAAAATGTCGCCGGTTTTGCTTAGCGAGATATAATTTTAGATATGGTAAAGCAAAGTGTATAGCCTGCAAATTAACTGTAATCTTTAATTGATATAGTTAATTGCATTTTAATAATTGAATTTTTTGTGAGTTAGCTTTTCAATGCCTTTAATTTTTATAATTAACCGTAGCCCAGTCATTTTTTGGCATACTCAGGTAATATCCTCATGTTCAATTTCAATGTTTGGAAAGAGTTATGTTAAGGTTATCAATACCTGAGATATTGACGATATCGATGTTTTTACAAATATAATCAATGGGTTTTTAGTGGCAAAATCTGACAAAAACTGCAACTGGCACATACGTGTAGATTGTTTCTTATTGTGCTTCTTCGCAATTTCATCTAAGACAACTAACCCGAAATTTGGGCGTTCTTGAAGAATCTGGGACTGCTTAAAAATTAATTTTTGTGTGTTAGTTTTAGAAATGATTGATATCAGTATTCTTTTTTTCCAGTAAGTTTCACTTGAGGCTGTTTTCCACGTCACTGCAACAATTTTACACGAATAGAAAGCAATTACCACGTCTTCATCTGCTTATAAAATTTTACATATATAACTGCGTGGTGCACAATTCTCTTCTATTAAATTTAACGGTTCCAACTATTTTTGAATCATCTTCCAAAACTCATACCTTGAATATTTTGACATTTTTATATATGTCGTCACTTGATAAGCCCTGCAATGATTCACCATGTGCTAAGATTATCTCAACCTATTTGACTAGTTATATTCATGTCTCTAAAGGTGTATAAAAATAAATATAGTGAGTTAATACTAGTACAGGCAGCCCCGCCTAAGTCGGATCGACTCGGAACAATGAAATTAATCCGAGTTACAAGAAATGCGAGATATAATTTCCGCGAAAACCGAGATTTAAGATAGCATAACTTTTGTGCAAGCAATCTGATGGTTGTTATGAAAGAAGTTGTTTTGAAAATATTGAAAATAATTAATCATGTATTGTCTTGCAGTATTTTCCTTTCAATACCTGAATTAAACAAAAACTAAACTTAACTTTACTTACGGTGCCATCAATCACTTCGTTCTATTTTTGACTATATATTTGTCATATGATGGATGCATACAACAACTTGAAGTACAGCAGAAACTTATTGTTAACATCTTTAATTTATCATAACATTCTTTATATGGTTTTTCTACTATATCAACTGATCGATTTCGGAATAATATAATCTGCGAGTTTTGAATTTATTGCTTAGGGTTATATATTAAAATGTACGCAATTACTAGCTCCATGTAAAACTATTTTTTAGTTTTTGGATACCGTCAACCGGGGTTACTTGAGCCAGTGGGGTTACTTGAGCCACATTTGATAAAAATAGATAACGATCTCTTTTTTGGAAATGCATGCATCATATTTATGTCCTTAATCATCACTTATAACACATTTTTGTATGCTGAATTTAATGGTTGTAATTATTTTGCATAATATTTACTCTATAATATACTAATAACGCTTTATTTATGATGATATGGTTTTGAAAGAATTCATATATTGTCAAACTTCTATCATTTTCATCCATTAACTTTCAACGAATAATCATTTGACATGGATTGCTTCTTCCGTTATATTCAGACTTATTTGAAACGTTAATAGACCAGTTTATAATTTACTTTGTATCTGTGAAATAGCAAGTGGCTCAAGTAGCCCCGCCATTATTAACTAAATTGGGGTTACTTGAGCCACCATAACTGCAAATGGATGTAGCGTTGTTAATTACTCTTTCTTTTTGCTTGAAGNCTTGCTTCATTGGAGTTCACTTCTGGCATGATGTTTATCATTCAATAAATATTTTCTCGTGAATATTTCCCCCGAACAGCAATTTGTGAAAACTGAACGTTTTAAGGCACTAAGGCATATTTTTGCATTAATATGCGTATTGTATGTATTCATGTATTTCTTTTCCTGTTGATTGTAATGCATATATACCGGTATACCATTTCATGCTGATTGTATAAATGTCATCTTATTCTAGCATACAATAGACCTATAACTTATGTCGTTTTTTCAGATGCGTAGTTATAAACGAAAACGTGGGAGTAGAAAATACAACGACTTCTCACAAGAAATACTGCAGCAAGCTATCCAAGCATGTCATGATGGAATGTCGGCTCGACAGGCCAGTCTGAAGTATGACATTCCAAGAGCAACTCTCAACAGAAAATTGAAGGGTCAAGGTAGGCCTCATGGGCATCCTACTGCTCTATCAAGAGAAGAAGAATTGCAAATCTGCGAATACATAGTGCTGATGGCTGAATGGGGCTTCCCAATGTCTAAAGCCGAATTGCGTCATTTTGTTAAGGATTATGTTGATAGAAAGGGAACTACTATTTCAGCATTCGTGGGCAATTTACCTGGAAATGATTGGGCAGATGGTTTCTTGAAGCGGCACAAGAATGACATAAGTGTCCGAATGGCTAATAACATTAAACGGGCGAGAGCTGATGTCGGACCAGATGTCATTAGACAATATTTCAATAATCTATCTTCATCGGTGGAAAATATAGCCTCATCCCATATTTTCAACTATGATGAAACCAATCTCTCCGAAGTCTTATTCCTGATGTTAGGAAAACGTATTTTTTATGAGCAATTTTATGTCCTTGTTATGCATTTGTTATGCATTTTTATGCATTGTTATGCCATTGCTTATGCATTTGTTTTCATTTAATAGACAGAATAATCATGTAGGCCTACAAGCAGTATGTAATTTGGAATTTTTGGAGTCATGTAGGCCTTCAAGCAGTATGCAATTTGGAGTTTTTTTTGGAGTTTTTGATGAATTCTATACTATTTGCAATACATTTGTTTTCATTTAACAACTAAGTGATCATGTACAAGTTGTTTCAGACGCTTAAACATAAAGTAAACTCAGTTTTTTAAAAAAAACGTGTTTAAGGCATGATGGCTCAAGTAACCCCAAAGCGGGGCTACTTGAGCCACCTCAGTTTTTTAAAAAAAAACGTGTTTAAGGGAAACCAGTGTGATAAATAAATCAATAATCCTTTTATAGACAGTACATTTGAAGTTTAAAACCAATTTGTAAAATCGGAATAAGAGAAAAACAAAAATTACAGAGTAATCTGTAGGTCGATATTTAAAAAAGTGGCTCAAGTAACCCCGGTTGACGGTATATCAATTCTCATTCCAGCGCATCGCGCAATAGAAATTGTCAATTTTAACAATTTTATAATCGATTATTATAAAATATATAGTAGACCAACTTTGGAGACCTTTTAATGTTCTACCCAATTCTATTGTCAATACTTAAGGTTACTTTAGTTAAGATTCGAAAGCTAAATCTTTTCCATGTTCTAGTGATATATATTATAACGTTTTCTAGGATTACTATATTTACGAATTTTACAATAATTTTTTGTGTTCCTTTATTTCATCCATCTCATAAATCAAAATCATTATCTAAATACTTGACAAAGAAAACCCCATTATTATTTTTGTATTCCTTTATTCACACATCACATAAATCAGGGGGTTGTCATTTTAACATCATCTAATTTTACTTGAAAGATTACCGGACAACTTATTTGAAATATCACCCATCGACGGCAACTCACATAAACATATCTATGTTGACCTCTACATTAACTGTATGTAGGTCAATACCATAGAGCTATGCATAGTAGCTCTATTGTCAATACCATGAGCTGTGCTGTAGTAGTTCATTATTTTTACTACGCGATAGAAAATATTTACGCTATGCTTGAATCGCGTGCAATACAATTTCCATCCGTCCTACTTGTGAATGAAATTTTCAATGTTAACTTTGTAGCCTGTGCGTAGATTTCAGTCCGATTTAGAATTTATCCGACTTAGAATTGTCCAACTTAAAAATATTTGTGTGTGTGTGTACATATTGGAGTTAGTTCTTTATTAATAGTACGAGTTGCGCTAAAATCCGACTTAGTCACATCTGGCTTAGGCGGGGTTGCCTGTGAATGCTTTGTTTTAAAGATACACAGTCGCTTAGAGAATGAGAATATTTTTCATTAAGTCAAAAAGGCCCGACATTCGTACGGGAGAAATTTTCTAGGAGTTGCTGCCCAATTTTTTCAAGGTTTTTGCCCGTAAATATACGCAATTACCCGATAATTACCGCTAAAGGACAGTGGTCTGTTCAGGCACAAGGGGGCACAAATTCTTCATAGAGTACCCTATGCTTTTTACTCCATTTTAGAGGGTGAAAATTTTCGGTAGTGGACAGCATGTCTTTGAAAAAACCAAAAGTAAGTGGACACGCCACTTTTAAAGAAAAAATAATGTCGAATACAGCTCTTTAATAAATGTTTATTAAAACGGTCATTAGAAGTGCATTCTTCGATTTTTGCGCGATGCAGAAACGTAAATAATATTTTCCATATCCTCCTGCAGAACACAGTTTGCATAGTGACGCTCGATGGAAATTAATGCCAAGTCAGTCAGACGTTCTTGACACATTGTGCTACGGATATAGGTTTTCAGTCTCCCCAATGAACTAATGATCTTTTGTAAGTAAACTATAATCCATTCTTGCATTTAGCGCCAATGGAAGAGAATTGTAATGTTTAATAAGTCATTGGATTTTTCTTTTGCCCGAATATTATATTAATTTTTGCCCAAATTTCCTCCAAAAAAATTACAGTGGGAGGTGTAGCTGCCCCTGTCCCGTACATCTATGATGCCCGAGTCGCGTTCAAGTCTTAACCTCATACATTAGTAAACTGTTTGAAATACCTAGATAATTTTTCGTTTTTCTTTCACCTTAAGTAAATTTATTACTTATTAAAAATGATAACGTTTTCATTTAGACAATATTCTATGTTCGTTTATTTGAGGTGCTGCAGTTAAAATGACACAAAAATTTATTCCTGATTTGTTAACTTTTAATCTGAGAAGTTACTCATAATTACAAGCAATCCCTTAAACAAGTAGTCGCCTACAGAAAGTATATAGGACAGAATGTAGTCTACAAACAACAGATATAACTCAACATTATTTAGATGCAGAAAACCTATATTTTAAAGGTCCACGTATTCTGGCTTAGGAGAATACTCCTTTTTGTTTTAGTCGATTGATAATGAAAACTTCTACCTCACCTATGATTTTTCTCTTTAAATTCATAACTAGAAATGTTCAAATACCAGTAAATCATTTAATCGATGTCAATTTATGACATTTGGAATTTGCCACATAGCCAATGTACTAATTTCAGATGCAATATGTTGCATACAATCATTTTCTTAACTATGAATTTGTTTTAAGGGAAATTTTGACGTCTTATTTAGCAGTCTGCACTACACTTTCTTCAAATACATACTTTGTATTGCAACAAAGTGAATATTCTGTAAATATAGTAGCCCTTTGGTACCTTTGCAATTGATTTGTTGATCATTCCGATTTCTTAAATATAGGGCCTAAGAACATCATTAATTCGTATTTTATTAGATTGAGGAAAAATGTAATTCGATATATTTATGATAAATATTAATGTTTATATTTACGAACATTTATCAATTATTGCTTCATATTTCATAATTATGAGCATATATCATTTTTTTTCTAAATATTATTGTATGTTGAATAGATTTGTTCGTAGCAAATTTTTATAATCTATGGGTTTAGAACTTATAATTGTATACTTGTGAACTGAATATCATTAAAGGTCAAAATATACATGTAGAAAATATTGTTTTCACCTGCTTTAATTTTATATTTCATTCTATTATGTAGTTATTTCAATGAACCACTCCAATAAATTTTAAAAGCAATTTATATTCTTAGCCATTCATTTTAGACATATAAAAAATAGTTCTAATGTTCTTTAAAGAATTTTAGTTATCAGAAAATGACCAACAGTCGAGGGTTCACAGTTATAATACATCCATTAGTAATTCTCAACATTTCCGACCACTTCATACGCGTGAAGGCTCAGACAGGTCATTCACAGTTAGTAATTGGCGCTTTGTTCGGAAAACAGGATGGAAGAACTATTGAACTGCTTACATCATTTGAGCTATTGTATACTATCACTGAAGACAAATACGAGGTGGACATGGCACTTTACAAATCGAAAGAAGAACAGTTTAAGCAAGTTTTCAGTGGCTTAGAGTTTCTCGGCTGGTATTCTAGCGGTGAAAGTACTGAAAAAATCGACTTAATGATTCATCAACAAATGTGGCAAATTGTCGATTGCCCTATCTTCTTTAAGCTCAACAATTCAGTTAGTGTTCTTCTACTATGCTTTAATATTTATTAACCTCACAACATTTAATAATTCGAAACTGTGTATAAATCGTAAAATAAAGCACATTTCTAGTGAACGAATTGTGAACTCGACTTTTTGAGAAATCATGCATGGAAACCCCATTTGAATTCCTCTATTGACGAAACGAGTTGATATTTTTGTCAGAATGTCAAATCATGCGATTTCAAGAGACAGTATTTTAATTGTTCTGTTGGCAAACAATTTACTGGAAGCACCGACTTATTCTGTCTAGGAGATTGTTATTAATTCTTCTTTATTGCAATTGTAGATGATATTTTGTATATTTTTAATTGAAAATTGGTACCTTTTTCTTTGAAAATTCAGTTATAAAAGCGAATTCGTACTTTCACGCGATGATTCCAGTCAACGATTTGTCAACAGAACAAGTCAAATATATTAAATTGCTTAGATTTTTGTCTTAGTATGTCAAATCGGTTTGTAAACTTAGAAATTTTTATTGGTATTTAAACTGCTGCATTTGACAAATCGAATTAATAAATCGTTCACTCAAACACAACTTGAAATATAAAATCTCAGTATTGTAATATACGATGGTGGTATTCACTAGCTCTCTTGAAGTTATATACCGTTTTTAAAAGTTAATCACATTGAAAAAATACATTGGATTAGTAAAACTCAACGAAACACTTTAATTTTCAGCTAATTTCTAAAGCGCTTCTTCTTTATTTTATGAATTTCATTTAATATTTCAAATAAACCATTCTAGTGTCGTATTTATAGGTTCGCATAATGGAGTTGCCCATCGCAGTTTTTGAATCAGTCATAGATTTAGTCAACGGAGAGACAAAAATGAGTTTCAGTGAACTTCCTTATACACTCGCCACAGACGAAGCCGAAAGGATCGGCGTTGATCATGTAAAGCGTGTAACTACTACAAGTGGACTTTCTGCGACATCAACTTTATCTGATCAACTTCTCACCCAACACAGTGCTATCAAAATGCTTCATAGTCGAATAAAACTCTTGCATGATTACGTAAAGGCTGTTCAGGTAAATCATTCTTTCTAAGTACATGTATTGTTTAAGATGTTTGTGATTTCTAAGTCGATTTTTTAAAAGTTTTGAATCTTAATTTAGCCCTACAATTTTAATTTTTTATAAAAATTTTCATGGACTACTGTAGTTTTATACAATTGTTTCTTTGATATGATATATGTAAAACACAGGGTCAATTTAGTAAGAAGTCCTCTCTATCTCGATTATTTAAGATTTCGCTTCGGACCAGCCTTATTCAATTCTAAGACAAAAGTTATATCTAGAAATATAATATTTAGTAATATCGTGTGTGGACTACTGCATTTTTCTACTGGTGACTTCCTTGAAATGTCTCAACCACAGTATGGAATTCTCGGTTTTGCAATTGTTTTTATCATTTTAAAACTGAAATTACATCTAGAAATGAAATTATATTGATAATATATATGGACCACTGCAATTTAAATCAATGACTCTTGAAAAGGTTATTTTCTCAATATATTGCGCCTTTTCTCCGCCTCAATTTTAACAGTATTCAAAGTCTGTGGCAACTTGCAATAATAATGTATAATCATTAAAATACGAAATTTCAAATGAAATTACCTGATTATAAAATTGAAATGCAAATAGTCATCGTTATTATTATCATTTTTATATTAAAATTTTATGGGCTCTCTGTATTATGGTTATTTTAAAAAATTTTTTACAAATAGCCCTCTCCATAGGACAGAGAACACTGTCATTATTATTGCCAATTTTTGGGGACTAGAAGCAGAAATAGTATTTAGTCTCATACTAGTTTTTGTACTCTGGGCACAGGGAAAATCAATGAATAGGGTAAAAAGTGGGAAATTTAGAGTTCACTAACTATACGGGTTCCCTGTACAATTGGTCAAATTTAGAGGTCTCTAATAATATAGGTTCTTGCTAAAAATCAAGTTAGACAATACTCTAGAATCTAGAAGTAATTTTTAGTTCAAATGCGAATAAAGGGGCTCCGAAATCGATCTGAGCGTTATTTGCTGAGATATTCGTATTTTTTTAAAATAATCGAACTAGGGTATCATACATTGTCGTTGTTATAGAATGAAGTAGATCCTGGTTTAAAAAATTGAAAATTACATTTGAAACGTAAATTCGACTCTAGAGTAGAAATAATTTGGTCCGAAGTTGATCTGAACAATATTTGCTGAGTAAAACGAATTTTTTATAAAAATCGGGTTTTTTTAAAGATTTTTTGGTGTCATTCATAAAAAATCAATAGGACTTATTAAAAAAATCAGAAAAATTGTAACCAGATGTAGTTTTTATCATAGAAGCCAATAAATGTGCTCCGAATCTGATCTGAGTAAAACTGCCTGAGACCTCTACATTTTTTATAAAAAAATTCGACGTTTTTTGATATTTTTTATGTGTAAATAAAAAAGCCTAACGCGACTTTTGAACAATTTTCCAAATGAATTATAGCTGTAAATTGTGGCGTAGAAACGATTAAAATTGGTCCGAAGTCTATCTAAGAAAAATTCGTTAAGCAATAAAGCAATTATTTGAGACTACACTACAGCAAACTTGACCTTTCTCAAGCATGTCATAAAAAGACTACCAAAAATATTTTTTAACTGTTCAAAAATGTATTTTAGGTATAAATCAAATCATAGACACGAATGAAAGTGCTCCGAAGTTAATTTGAGCAAACCTCGCTGAGCTATTAAGCTTTTATTCACGAAATAAGGCCAGGCACAAAGGCACTTTTGTAGCATTAGAAAAAGTGGGAAAATATTTAGCAGATCATGTTAAAGGATTTTGAAAAATGCATTCTAGATGTAAACTGTAAATTAGAAACGAATTTAAGTGTTCCGAAATGAATCTGAGTATTACTCGCTAAGCATCAGCTGATTATTTCATACTTATGCTCAGTTACTCTACAAAAGTGGGGGATTTTGTTATGTAGCACATAAGATAATAGTGCAAACAACTCAGAAATCTTAGTTTAGATGTAAAATTCCATTTAGAATGAATAAAAGTAGTCTGAAGTTGATATGACCAACAACCGATTGTCAAAATATAGTGTACAGATAGCCCAAATAATAATTATTATTATTATTACTCATTCTGTGCCAACTTCTCACACCCTACTATCAGATGATCTACTGTCTCCAGTCCTTTCTTTTATAGCCTACATTTATCACTTACTTTCACTCTTCTGTCTATATGCTTCTTCATCCAGTTCGTCCTAACTGCT